>OV049924.1:195741768-195925414 GCA_920104205.1 Eupeodes latifasciatus | reverse complement strand
TTAACCGTTAAACCCATTTTTGCCGTCTCTGCCCAATAATCACAAAAGCCCCATTGACATTACGCTGAGTTCTTTCCCATATGTCAATGTCATCGAAAGGTTCTGTTAAATTGTTTCCAACCTTTATGGAGCAGCGTGAATTCTCTATGGTCATCCTGCACAACGTGGGTATCGATTTGATGTTCTTGGGTTTTTTAGGGGATCTGCCGTAATGTGAATATTTAATTGACTGTGGACTTTTCTGGTCTAAAACCACACTGATGAGGACCTATCAGGTTGTTGACGATGGGCTTTAGACGTTCACATATTACGGCAGAGAAGAAGAAGTAGACTGATGCCTCTATAGTTGGTGCAGTTGAGATGGTCTCCTTTTTCAGAATCGGGCAAATAATACTGAGGTTCCATTCATCGGGCATGCTTTCTTCTGACCCTATCTTACAGATAAGTTGGTGCATGCTGCTAACCAAATTATATCCAGCTGCTTTGAAAAGCTCTGCATTCAAGCCATCTGATCCAGCGGCTTAAGCTTAGATATGGCAATCTTTACTTCGTCTAAGTCGGGAGGACGATTGTTGGCTTTCGTCGTCTATTTTGAATGGATCACCCTGCCTGACAGCGGAATTCGGTTCGTCGTCGCTGTTATACAGTCTGCAAAAGTGGTCCTTTCATATACTGAGGAGCATTGACTGCGATTCCACTATGATGTTTCCACTTTCGTCTGCAGCCTTCGGTTCTAGGTTTATGGACTTGTGAGTTCCGTTTCACCTACTTATAAAACTTTCGAACTTCATTCCTGCCTTTTAACCTCTCAACATCTTCCACCGCAGGCTGCTCATGCTCTCTCTTTTTCCTTCTGAGAAGTCGGTGTTCCTCTCGCCTCTTCTGCTCATAGAGCTCATGAGCAGCTCTCGTCCTTCTATGCAGCGCCGCTTTGCGTTCCTGTTGTTTAGCTGCATTTGCCTGCCGACATTCCTCATCAAACCAGGGGTTCCTTGTTGGTGGTTTCTTGAAACCCACCACTTCAGAGGTGGCTTTTCTGATTGCATCTTGGCAATGTTGCCACTGGTTTTCGATACATTGTGTTGGTGGCAGAGAACTTCGAGAGATGTTACTTGTGACTTGTTCGGAGAAGGATTTGGCGATCTCTTGCGATTGTAGCCGTTCGACGTTGTACCTTCTCCCAGCATCTCCCTGTTTTGCCTTGGGTCTGGAAACCCGAAGTGCTACCTTGGCTACAACGAGGTAGTGGTCCGAGTCGATGTTAGCTCCTCGGAAAGTTCGGACATCCATGATGCTGGAATCGTGTCTAGCTTCGATCGCAATATGGTCAATCTGGTTGACGTTAGACTGATTTGGAGAACTCCAAGTTCCGCCGTTAGATCTTTCAAAAAAATAAATTGGGTGGCGCAACAGTCCGTTGAGAACTAGGGCCTAGTGACTTAAAACTCTCAACCATTCTTGTGTGCGAGTACTGTTGTCAGGGAGGGGAACTGCAGTTTTTAAGCCGAATCCGAACGGATTATTTCAGAAAGCACTTTTCATGACAAGAATTACTGTTGTACATAGAATTCAAAAATATTCGGTTATCATTGAACGGTGGCGATCCCCCATCACAGAGATGCCCAACACTTAAGAACGACGTGTGATAGACACATTTGGGCTTTTTGCAACTGAAACCTTAGCGCAGCAATATTGTCGGCACTACGGGCACTTCTTTATCTCACTGATCCGGGAAATTTTGTACTGTGTTCTGTGAATTCAAATTTTTCCACTAGACGCTCAATTGTTGATCTGCTAGGACGATTATGACGACCATATATGAATGATAAAATTATCATTACGGACTATAATTGCATTATTCTCAGTTGTTCTTAGGCTTGGACTTGTCCCAAGAGCTCAAATTTTTCCATCAGTTTCACAATTAAAAATAAAACATCCTATCGGAAAACTCTTTATAATAATTTTAGTTAAACATATATGAATGTTTAAGGTACACAATTTCATCAGAGATAGAAATTCAAGAATGTTTAGAAATTTTACAAATGAAAATTGTTTGGATTCGAAGGTTATGTATTTGTAGGTATTTGTATACCTTTGACTTGTAAACAGGTTTTGAGAAATGTGGTTAACCAAAATGAAAACAAAAAAATTATCTATCTGTTGCAAGTCCACTACCAAAACCGCCCCTGTTTAGGAACGACATATTGGCTGTGAGTTCTGTGACAAGCGTGGTTTCATTCTAAGGAAATACCTTTACCTTTCTCAAAAATATGTTGCCATTTCAAAACCAACTAACATCAGAGTTTTAAACCAACTTCTCTACCATTCTCCATTGCCCATCAGTAAGTGGCCAGAAATAACGCACTTTGCTATACCCGAAAATGAATTATACGTGTTCGCGGCAGCATCTCTCTTACAGATGCTGTCCCAGTCCTTTATATATAAAAATACATATTCACAGTAACTGTATAGGTACAATGTACATACATAGTTGAGTTTTTCAAGGATGCATGTCACGAAGGCCTTACCCAAAATGGTTTTCTCACATAAATTCCGGACATAAGCGATAAATGAGAACCACCTTATATTTGGTTCAGAAACGTTTTCGACGATATGTGCGGTTTACCCCAAGAGGGTTTGCATTTTTGATAGAAATCGCTGCTGCTGCCACTGTTTCGTTTTGTTGGAACAGTTCCAGGTTCAGCTCCAGCTCCAGCATAAAGTAAGTTAAATGAAGGAGAGAAGCTCTGCGATCTGCGAAGTTTGTAGGTAAAAGGTCGTTCATTATAAAAAAAAGCTGGAACGGAAAGTATGGGGATGACTCTGAATGCTGGATCTGAATATTTTGTGTGTGGTTTGAGAGCTTGATATTAACTTGAATAGGAGTAGTCTTCTTGAAACTTGGATTTTATTTGTAGATACACAAATTTGGAATGAACAACAACTGAAAGTGTGTTTATAGGTTGCTTTTTGAAAGTTGTATACACGAAGTAAACAACATTAAATCCCCTCTATTGTTTGTGTCTACAGTCAGTGTAGGCATCATCATCGCAGCTATAGTCGTACATATCTGTTTTCTTCTATGCTCGAGATACTCTTTGTTTTCTTGTCTTGAGATGATGGGAAATTGAGTGACACTAATGAGCTGATTTAATGTATTTTTAATTTGAAGACCTTTTTCGTTTATTCGATGTTGGAATTTAATTTAATATGTGAACGTGGGAAGTGAACAATTAAACGCGTACATTTTAAAATACTACTATGGTGCCGGTGGTGGCGGCTCCCCGTGGTATGGAGTCTGTTAAGCTAGAAATCAATTAAAGCCTTTTATTTATTATGAACATGACAAAAGCCCAAGAACGCGAACATTAGTTACTCTTTTGGGGAATGTTATTTATTTGAACATAAATAAGTATTTGCACTCCATGAAAAATTAATGTTTGTATTTTGGAAAACGTTTAAGCAAAAGTTTATAAACTTCTCAATGAATTATTTTCAAAATTACCGAAAGAGTTATTATTGAACTAGGAACAAACTCGGAGCAGAAGGGTTTGGAAGTGAGGAATGAGAATTCGATGTTACATTGGGGATATAATGTTTAGGGTTCAAATATTGACGATCCCAGTGCGCAAAACAAGTACAAAAACGAATCTGCACGTACATTTAGAATATCCCGACCTTTGAAGGACCGCACGTCCAGCCAAATAATTAGCAAAGGCAAATGATAGTCAAAAGGTCCACGCACGTAAGCGCCCACCATTCATCCTGGAAAAACGATGGTATGACAAAGGAATATGAAATCGTGTGATGAATATTGCACCCCAAGAGACGATTAGAATCAGTTTGCTGATTATGTCTTTTAACTTCTTTAAGATAAAAGTGACATTTCAAAATCCACAGTCATTACTAAGAGCGTTTTCTCAGAGTGTGGTAATGGCCTGGAATTCAGCTTTTTTATAAAGATAAAAGTTTGACATTATATTTACAAATAATTTCGAAAAAATTCTAGACGAGAGGACCAATTTTCAACAAGTTTTCGCAGCAATTGGGGTCGTATGTCAGCAGTAACGAATATTCTCTTCCAATGCGTAAATTGTCTCAGGCCTATCTGCGTGTATAAGCGACTTCACATAACACCACAAAAAAGCGCCAATCTTGGAGGCCACACCACAAGGCCATGCGATGCAAGACAATGCGCTTCCCAAAAGTTTCTTAAAATATATTGATTGTTTCGTTGGAGTAATGGCGTGAACCGTGAAATTATTTTGGTAATAAATTTACATGACTTATAAACGTTGCTCGAATGAAAGTCCATTCGCTACTTACAACTCTCAATTCAAATATACTTCTATAAAATAATATGTTAATAATCTTAACTTAAATGGAAACTTTTTGTCAGTATCAGTTCTTCGACCTTCATCTGCCGTTTTACCAAATATTTCAAGAACAACAAATGACTTAAAATCAATGTAATGCTATTCAATTTAACAACTCCTTTAAAGAATTACTTTTTTATCAAAAGGACATTACATTACAAGCTTATGCAGATGGTACCTTTTTATGGACTCATATATTTATTTTATCGATGGAATAAAATAAAGATGTGATCGATGCATTTAGGAAAAGCTCCATAAGAACGTTTT
The DNA here is from genome assembly GCA_920104205.1 of Eupeodes latifasciatus. Taxonomy (NCBI): domain Eukaryota; kingdom Metazoa; phylum Arthropoda; class Insecta; order Diptera; family Syrphidae; genus Eupeodes; species Eupeodes latifasciatus. The sequence goes on along the minus strand of OV049924.1, from coordinate 195,920,771 downwards.
GTATACATTTAATGCAACTACATAAGAATAAAGCGACCAATTTTTAAATTTATTGTTAAAAATAGGGTAAGATACCCGCTGGAAACATCCTCAAGGTGCTTTTGAAAATTTCTAATGGAATTTTTTTTGAAAAGCTAAATTGCATTCAAACTATTTTAATCTTAAAATGAAAAATAATTTCTCTAAAGGTAAATGAGACGGTAAAACTTCTTTTTTTGTAAAAAAAAAATCTGGGGCGGAATCGGCTAAGCTGATTGTTCAAAATAATCGAATTTGATCTATGTAAGGTGATAGTCAAACTGATAACTATAAGGCTCACAACAAAAATGTGCTAGTCATTTTCAAACAAATATTTGTATTGAGTTGAATCATCTTACACAGATGGAATGAAAATGATAGTCAATTATCACCTTAACCGATTCCACCCTAGACGATTGGAATTCCCAATCTTAAATGTTTAAAAAACGTTTTCATTTTTTTTAACAAATAGCCCGGGACTGTTCAATCAACCCTGTAGTGCTAAGTAAATTAAGTTATGATCACCTGCTTATATGCATTAGTACGTATATTTACTGCCTTGTAATAGAAGAAACGAAGTTTTTGACTTCAAAAATGCCAATTGGAATATGTTTAAAACACAATTGAGTTCAAAACTAAGAAATGTTCCTTATCTTCATTCCGATATATCGACTTCAGAAATTGATCAAAATGTTTCATTGTTTACTAAAAGTGTTATAGAAAGTGTGAACAATCTGTTCCTTTGAAACAAATGTGGTTAAATAGCAAGACGGTTCCTCCTCCTAACTTAGTTAAATTCATTAAAATTAGAAAAAGAAGATGGATACGGACGAAAGATAATTGTTACTTAACTTAAATGAAAAATTTTACAAATTTGATTAAAGAAGGTATTGCGAGCTTCAGAAACAAGGAATGAAACCCTCTTAATCAACGGCCGGCGGCGGCGGCGTAGAAGCAAACTGCAAATCAAATGCTAAATACTATGTCCAAGAAATCATAAGAAAAGTAAATGTCATCATCAAAATTCTCTATCCTTTTATTATTCGTAAAGTTAAAATTACAAAGTTAAGTCATGAAAATAAACTCATAATCAATTTTTACCAAATTTGAGTAATATTTTTTGTAGATTTTTTTATGAAAAAATGGGAAGTTGGATTTTTATAAAAAAATTAACGAATGTCGAAAACAATATTTTCTGTGAGATAAATTAATTTAAAATCATAATCTCAATTAATTGAAAAGATATTTGAGTCGAAAGGTAATTTTTACCAAGTTTTAGTAATTTTTTTTTAAGGTTTTTTTTTGTAAGAAAACTGTCAATTCGATTTATCTCAAAATTTTACCGAATGTTGAAAACAATATTTTTTATAAGATAAAATTAGTTTAAATCTTTAATTTTAAATTTTGAAAAGATATTTAAAACGAAAATCAATTTTAACCAACTTTTAGTAATGTTTTATTTAGGTTTTTTTATTTTTTGTAAGAAAACTGTCAATTCGATTTTTCTCAAAATCTCACCAAATGATGGAAACAATATTTTTTACAAGATTTAAATTAGTTTGAAGCCATAATCTCAAATTTTTGAAAAGATATTTGAGTGGAAAATCATTTTTTACCAACTTCTAGTAATGTTTTGTTTAGGTTTTTATTTTTTGTAAAAAAACTGTCAATTGGATTTTTTCCGAAAATTGTCGAAAACAATTTTTTTTTTAAGATGAAGTTAGATTAAAGCCAATATCTCAAATTTTTGAAAAGCTATTTGAGTCGAAAATCGATTTTTACCAACTTTTAGTATTTGTTTTAGGTTTTTATTTTTTGTATAAAAAAAAATGTCAATTCGTTTTTTTTTCAAATTTTTTCCGAATGTTGACAACAATATTTTTTTTATAAAATACAATTAGTTTAAATCCATAATCTCAATTTTTGAAAAGATATTTGAGTCGAAAATCAATTTTTACCGAATTTTATTAATTTTTTTATTTTTTTATTCGTCGATTCGATTTTTTTCAAAATTTTACCAGATTTCAAAAACTGTATTCTTCTCCTAAAATATTAAAAAAAAAGTGATTGAATTGTTTTCAAGATTGTTCTTGTTTTGTATCACGTCCCATATTATTATAAGAAATGTAATTGAAGTTGCTAGCGCTCGTGACTCATTTTTTAAAGTTGCTATAGTTACAAACCATTTGCTCAATTCTTTTGAGTGTCCTTTCTGTATCTTTTTATGTCATTATCTATATAATAAAATTTATTTGTCGACTGCAATTTCTGTGTAACCGTTGTTACGGCACCAATATTGCAGTATCATCTGCTTTGGATTCCACTGGAATATCTCTGAATATAAAAGATACAAGATTGGTCCTAAGACACCTCCTTGCGGTACACCGGTTTCCTTAGTTCCAAATTATTTTTGGTCGAAGCATACTCTAAGGCTCAGTTTTTCGTAGTACTACCTAGGAAAAGGTCCCTTTGCAGTTTGTACTCAAGTTCCAAGTGTCAAAACTTGTGAAAGGCTTCCTTGCAGAAGCAGTTTTTCGAAAATTGTTGGCATGATTGGTATAAGCGGTATTGTTTGTGAAATGTGACTTTTCTTGGTAGCTTACCTTGTTTACAATGACTTCTTGAATGTTCCAATGATGTGGTACATATCTTAGAGTAAAATATATGCTTTTTTTTTTAAACCTGAACCTGAAACTTCCTTGAACTTTACAAAAAAAATCATCAATTTTGAACTTACTTTTATTTATTTTTTTAATTCTTTGCTTAGACGGATAAGGATTTTCCTATCATCTGAAAATCTCTTTCCAAAATCAGCTCCTTAATTCTGACATTTTATTTACATTATATGTTATAAATTATAAGAAATATATTTATTTTATTTATAATAAAAGACATGAAATATTAAGCCAATGTTCAAGCAATGTAAAAGTTCCACTTATATGTATGTAAGCTCTATTGCCTCTTATTTTCAAAGCTCTTTTTTTATTTTGCACCAAAGGGGCTCTTTCCCGAATATGGGAGTTGTTATCAAGTGGTCAACTAATGAAGACCTTGCAAAAATGTTGGGTTTTTAACCAAGTCTGCAAAATACATACTGAGCGTATTAAATTCGCTTTGATGACAGAAACATCGTGCAATCCTTAAAGAGTTAAATAAATTCCAATTAGTTCTGTTGAGATCTGAAATGCTGCCTTTTAAATTCCATATACAAAGGTTAAGTTCAATCGATTTCTAAATATAAGGACGATAGTCATAGACAAAACGTTGCACTGGGTATTAAGTTTCTATCTTGAATTTTGGAAAAGGGCTTGCATTGAAGCCAGCCCTGAGCCCACAATCTATACACATAAGCTTTGAATTCATAAATGGCCATTTGATGGCTTTCGTGTTGATTTGTGACTGTTTGAACTTAAAAATATAAACAAAGTTTTCTAAGAATTCTTTTACGTCTGAAACATCGATACTTTTGATAAAGTTACAATTTGATTACTTAAATATCAATCGCTATTTAACTCCTATAGTAGTTCGGAGTTCCGGTCGTATTCTCTTGTTAACAATTCTATTCTCTTGATTGAACATAAAACGCAATTTCGTCCATTTCATTTCAATGTTTAATTATGTACACATAAATTAAGTAAATTTTCTCTGCATTCAATTATTTTACTTACTCATTTTTTTATTTTTATAAAACATATAAAATTGAATTTGATGTTGTAAATGAATATATTGATGAAAAATTTGTCTTGTCCATTGTTAATATTATGCATATTTCTTATAAATTATATAGTTATCCAAATTACCTATGGGATTCCATATTAATTATTAACTATTTTATTTTGTGTAATAAACAAAAAAATATATTTTTTGATCTTTTTATATTCGATTGCAAATGAAACCAATTTATTTCAATTTGTAATTAAATACAATACATATAAGGGTAAATTTATTTTATTTGCATCAATGCGTCCAATTAAAATGTTCTACCTTAAATTTTGAATATAAAAACCAAAAAAAAAAAATAAACTAAGTTTGCTAAATAGTAGCTTAATTAATTACATATATTGGCATAACTACATACTATCTGCTTTGTATACGAGTATGCTCTATGGGAGCTTTATTCAATATCAAAAATAATAGAATTTTTATTGAACTTGGGGAATAGGTAGATATATTTTTTTCCATATTGTTTCTTATAACAATAAACAATTAAATTATTGTAGTCAATCAATATTTTGTTTGCTATGTGTTTTACGCACTAATTATAACTGCAAGTTTTGGTTTTCTATTTAAACACAAACTTATATAATTTGAGCAACGAATATTAAATTAATTTTTAAACATGACTATAAATATGATTTGATATGAGCCATAGTTTTAAAATTATTGTGTCTCCATATTTCTTTGGTTAATGTGCGTAGATATAGACTTTTTTATTTAGAATACCATTTTTTAAAGTTGTGTGAAGAAAGTATTTTATTGGAACTAAAAGTGTAGAAATGACCTTAAAAAAAAAAACTTGAATATTTTGTCTTCATTTTAGTGTAACTATCCATAACTTAGGACAGATTTGAAAAATATACATATTTGTACATTCAGAAAGTTTACCCGAATGTGTTGACCATGTGTATAGTTTATTCACACTTCTGAAGGATTTTTCATATAGCAACTGGCAATGTTCTGTCATCTTTTGTCGTATAGTGAAGGGATTTTCTCAAAATTGGATACTCTACAAAAATATCCTTGATAGGTTATCCTCAATTCTTATGAAACGGCGCGGCGGTGTAGAATTAAACGTAAACTTCTTGTATTTCTGCTATTGTTTCGTAATGGTTTGTATAAAATTGATATTCTCTTAAGAAAATTCTGAGAAAGCTGAGTTTTGGTGTAGAGCTTTATGTCTATCTACAATGTCTATCAACAATTTAAAAAAAAACATGTTTTTTGACTAGCCTGCAAAATGTGCTTTTAATTCTTTTTCACTCCCTACCCCTTAAACTTCTTAAGGTTTTCCAAAGTTTTGCTTGAAAGATATGAATGTGTAACATGTAAAAACATGTGTGTATACGCCATAGTTTACCCTACTGTTTTATAGTTAATTTTAAATTGAAGAAAACTACAGTATATATTTAATGGAGGCGAGGAAAAAGGTCTAAAATTGTTTTACCAGAATTTATTGTTTTATGAATTTTAACAAAGCGTTTTTGGAGGTTATATCGTTCCATTTTTAATAATGGCTTAGTTTTTTTTTGTTAAATGTCAAAAGATGAGAAAATCTTAAATCAAGCGTTAAGTGGGCACGAATATCAAGCGATTTGACCTTATTATTAAAAGGTGGAAAAGGTGTGGGGTTACCATTTTAATTGTAAAAATTGTAAACACTATTTAAAGTAATTTAAATAGTTATTTTTGACTATGTTAATTATTGTCAATTAATAATTTTCGTTAAATCAACTAATTAGACCATCGGACAAATTCAAACTGATATGCCAAATATTAATTGAAAACTGTACCACTTTCCCACCTTACTTATACTTACTTAAAGTGGCGCTACAGTTAAAGTGTGAACTAGGGCTTCTCTCAACAATCTTCTGTATTCATAGCCGAGCCAAGGTAGACAAAGACCTTTACTACTTCAAAGTTACATCTGTCGATGGTGACGTTTTGACCAAGACGTCAATGTTGGAGGTTCTTTTTTGGTGACAATATTTACTTTGTTTTGCCCTCATTAACCACTTTAACCTCCCATTGACATCACGCTGAGTTCTTCAAAATATGTCAATGTCATCAACATATACGAGTAATTGGACATCAGGCTTTTGAAAGACAGTGCTTTTGACGTAGAAGCTCTGTTATATTCTTTCAAGGACAACTCTTAAAGAACCACATGACACCGCATAGCCTACTCTCGAAACTTTTTCGACCTCTGCTTTCTTAAATCCCTCCTTCATTGAATCAGTAATTATCTTTAGGTCGTTTAATTCAAATATTTTTGGATAGAGTCAAGTCCGAAAACCAGAAAATAAATGATAATGTTCCCCAAGACTCTGTTCTATCTCCAACACTCTTTCTCATTTTTATTATTGATCTTCTGTCTGCAACTTCTAATGCAATACATTGGATGTGGAACTGAAACAACAAAATATGATAAGCTCATTAAATTCCGACCTAAACAGCATTGTACAATGGGGATTAAAAAACCGCGTGGAATTTAATGCTTCGAAAACCCAATGTTGTCTTGTATCGTTATATCGAGATATACCCCCTTTGCCATTATCTATGAATGGCACTTGCATCAATGAAACTTAACATCTCGATATTCACGGTATGTGTATCACCCAACACCTCTTGTGGTACGATCACATAAGCGATGTCGAAAAAAATTCCGCAAGCTGTTTTTGTCTCCACTTCTGATCTCCTATCAATGAGAGTTGGTGCTCCTGCAACTTACTTAAGCCTCTTGGACAGTGTTGAACGTAGAGCATTTTAATTAATTGGTGTTAATATCGTCATAAGTGTTAATTTACTTCGCTTGAACATCGTCGTAAGGTTTCTTGTCGAACCCTTTTTAACCGTTATTTCAACGGCTTATGCTCTAGGAAAATAGCCAGCTGCATTCCTCTCTTTAAATAGTTCAACCATAAGACTCGCCCTTCTAGGGAAGGGATGCTCATCAGTACACCCTCGAGCCCAACTTCGGTCGTACTGTTAAATACAGAGAATCGTTCTTTAGCCGTACTACGCGAATGTTGAATGTTCTGTCTTTACAAGTCATTGCAATATTCATTAATCTAAAACAAATATGCACTGACATATCCTTTTCCTAGTGCTCACACTGTATCTCTGTATAAATATCCTTTTGAGTGTGCGCTTATAGGTTCGGTTAAATTTTGTCGAACCTTTATGAAGCAGCGTGGTTCGCCCCTGTATAAATAAATCTACCATAATGTTTCCTCGTCCAAAGCCACATTGATAAAGATCTATCATATCATTGACAATGGGTTGTAGCCGTTCACACAGTATGGCAGACAAGATTTTGTGTAGGATGTTAAGAGGACTGTTCTTCAGTTGGTGCAGCTTAGATGGTATCCTTTTTTCAGTATCGGCCAAACAATACTGATGTTCCATTAATCTGGCATGCTTGCTTGCAACAATGTTCTACACATAAGTTGGTACATGTTCCTAACCAAATTATCTATAGCTGCTTTGAAAAGCTCGGCATTCAAACCATCTGCTCAAGCAGCTTTGTTATAGACTTCAGCTTAGAAATGGCAATCTTTACTTCGACTAAGTTGGGAAGATGGAAAGACTTCCACACCATCCGGCGATTATACTCGTACTTACATGTGTGCCATTTAAACAATAGTTCATCACACAGAAGCAAAGTTTTCAGTATAGCCCCTTAAAAGTTTTTATTCACTTTCACTATTTCAAAGTTCCTTACTTAAATATAATAAAAGCAATTACTTTCGATCCTCACTGTCATACATTTGGTTTTTCAACAAAACTCCTTAGAAATAATAATTTACTTACGCCGAAATAATATTTTATTCAAAAGATGCACATCATCATCTTTTCCTTTTCTTTTCTTTACCCTTTGCAATTAGTTTTCAATTTTCACTTTTAAGTCATCATCATCACATATGTATAAAGTTACTAACTCTTGGATTATTCTTTCAATCAAAATCTTTTGTGCGCAAGAAAACTTAACATAAATTTTACAACATTCATCACCACCATCATCATCATCATCATCATCTTTCAACCCGTTTATATTCAGTTTTGTTATTCAAAGTGATGTTATAAATTCAAAGAGTAACCAAATCGTTTCTATGCGCTCCAATTGAAAATGATAAAGTCACAGCTGTCTTCTCGTAACGTAACGAAACGAACACGAAAACGAACACCAATTGTAAAATTGCCTTTATGTGAATTTCACTTACATATGTAATACGAATACTTACATTTATATGTACAATAGTACATATGTATCTATAAGGGAGAAAAGTTCATAATGTATAAAAACATATCTAAAATATTTTATATGCCATTGAAATTTTTACATTAAAAAAAATAAAAAACCTAAAAACGAAACGAAGCAATTGAACTTGACTTCCTGTTTAGATAAGAATTTCATGCCCATACATTTATGATGTTCATCTAAAGTGCCACAACCAAAACTTTAGGTATAGGTTCTGATGTTCTGAATTGCCTGCGGCAGCCGCATCGTATTTGCACAAGGAATTTCATTTGAAACCCACTTCTCCTGTTATGTGGTCCTTGGGGCACAATCGATATAATATTTTGTTACAATTTTACAAGAAAATGTACATACATAAGTACCATAAATATATGAGGTATGTATTTTGTATCTTGTATCTATATATGAAGGTAGGTACATACATACATAATATAAATTGAAATACAGAAAAAAGAACGGATTAAATAGGTAGGTGTACGTTCAACGTTCATATTTGAATATTTTTTAAGGTTTTATTACAAAGCGTATTGGATACAAATGTCAAACAAAAAAAGATACTTCTTTTGTGTCTTTGCAATGGAATTCGGTTCTCGAATCGTATCCACTGCTATGTTGTGTGTGTTCAAAACCAATATCCAATATTATCCCCCGAGCAAATGTTAACGATCTTTAAAAATTTCTTTTTTTTTCTTGCAAGATTCCCGGTAAACAGTTACAGTCTCACAGTGCCGGATCCACTATAGTCATAACGTTTCGTCGTTCGTGAACTTGAAGTTATATAACAACATCGCGAACGCCTCCTGTTGGAAACCCGCATCTACAAGGTCTTGACTGCCAATGAGGGAAATTTCTTAATTTTTTATTTCAGTTTTCATCCAATATGCTTCTGATCCATATGAAAATCTTAAATAAAGTTGAGAATGTCTCCCATCTATAATACTTGTAACCTCGAAAACTGAAATCTCAAAAGACGACGACGACGACATCTCGAACAAGATGCCCGCACAATTGATGGGTTAGATTTTAGGTATAGGTTCAGCCATGCAGTCTGCCTCTTTTCCATATTCCATTCACTCCCATCTACTTTTCCGTTCTGTGAACTGCGAGCAAGAATGGAGAAACATGTTTTAGTCCCTTGTTTCACCTTGTAGGTCCTTTAGATTTGAATTGATAAGTATTGTCTTTTTTTTATCATGAAAAAAGGATGTCTACGTCTGTCTACGGGTACCCAACTTCTATACGATTCGCACTTTGAGATCATATAAAACGATGAAACAGTGTCAGCGACAGCGACAGAAACGACGACGCCGAAAATGTTTCCAATAATTTTTCATGGGAGCTTTCATATTTGACATTGCGAGCTGTTTTTTAAAGTGAAAAAAAAGAGATATTATTATCCCATATCTGTTCGACTGGAAAAAGACATGAACAGAACACACTTTACATATATTTTTGTATTCATAAAAAATGTTTATGATCAACAAAAAATAGGTACACGTAGGAATAAACAATATTTGCATCATTTTTGGTTGTCGCGCTTGAGGCTTAAAGGTGTGTAATATTGAGAATATACACACCACCTACACCTATCTACTATTATAGTGAAACAATTTTATTTATTTATTTTTTTTTTTTACCATTTGGATTAGGTTATGACGGGGTTGACCTCATATAAAAAAGATTCACGAAAAATTGAAAAAAAAAACGATATTTCGAAACGATTGTGAAATAGTGGGAGTTGAAATGGCAGCAGTGAATTTGGCATGCAATAAAAATAAAACAAAACATGAGAAACTAATTTACACCTTTTCCGTGCCCGGCATCAAACTATGTACACTTTTTTTTTGTGTGAATATTTTGAATAATTGAATATTTTTTATTTAGGATTTTCCAAGAGTTTTGGTGTTCAAATTGGAAATGTTTGAGGTTATGTAGAAAGACCAATGAAACCTTTACTAATAATAGGGAGGCTTGTGTGTTATATCAAAGGTTATTTTGACAGAAAGTTATTATAATTCCTCAGCTGAGCAAAATATTCTTTATTAAAAACGTTACGTTACATGCTGACGTCAAGATTAAAATATTAACTTAAATCTTAACTTAAACCCAACAAAATTTTGTCTAGTAGTATTAAATTAAACTTAAAGCTTGCAGATGTGAGATTGTCATTTGTAGAGTCAATGAGTATAGAATAGTATTAATTTACTTAATTAATTAATCACGAGTACGTTAGCGCCCTAGTTAGATCTGCCAAAAAGGTCAGAAAATCTCCATTCACTATTCTAACTTAACGAATTCAACCAATAGTCATAATTTATTATATTACGTTTGCATATAACACACATTGTCTTAAATTTGTAAATATCTTAAATTCATCGCAATAAATACGCCAATCCCAAAATTGATTAAGATCTTCTTGTGGGTCCTTACAATCCTTGATGGAGTTAATAACTCGAAATATTTTAATATCATTTGCATGGATTAGAATTATTTAAAACTGAAGGCAAATCATAAATAACTAAAATAAACAGCATTGGACCAAGTTGACTCCCTTTAGTTACACTAGAATTGACTTTAAATTGATGTGAAGAGTTACTTCTGAACATTTTTAAGATATGACGAAATCCACATAACGAAACGGTTTCTAAGTTCGATTTAATTTTAGTTATTAAGAAGAATTTCATAACTTAATTTTTCAAATGCCTTGCTAAAGTCTTTAAAGATGCAATGCACTTGAGAGTGTTTTTGTAATGCATCCAAGCAAAAAGTAGAGAATTGTAATAAATTAGTAATTGTAGATTTTTTTTTTAACAAACCTATGTTGATTTTTACATGCATATAACAGAAGAACAATTAAAAGAAATTACGGCACAAACATGGTTCTAATAGTAGTCAATTTCGCTATATAAGAATAATTCGCAACTAAAATATTTCAAACCTTTTTTATGGACTGACGTGAAGAACTGCTATTTCCAAAGATCTGTGAACTTAAAAGATTTTAGAATTTCGTTGAAAAAAGAAACAATGGTTAAGAAAAATAAGACACACATATTTTTCAAGATAAATGATGGCATTCTACCAGGAACAGGAGTGTAATTCATTTTCATTCATTTAGCTTTAGAATAATGTTACATAAAGAGACCTCGGAAATCTTCACCATTACGCTTGGCACGTAATCGAAATGCATCTTAAGCTTATTGAAAAACAGAGGTGCTATACCTGTTTCCAAATATGTATAACAAACAGTTTGGAAGGAATTTTTTTACAACCTCTAAAGAAAATTATCCCCATACTTGGGCACCGTAAAAGAGAATTGATAGTGCAGCTTTTCGAAAGATTAAATACTTCACTCCATGTGAAACGCTTTTTTTATCAATACAACTTCTACACGCATAACACATAGCACGTTTAGCTGCAGATAATTTGTATTGAAGGTGCTTATTTAGGTTTAAGTTAGATGCGATTAAGACTTTTAGATACTTATATTCCTTAGCAATCTCCATTGGTTTGTCCTCAAACGTCCAATGTTCACTTCGTTAGAACCTGGCACACCCACTTTTCATAATCATCATTTTTAACTTTATAAGATTAACCTATACATTGCAGGTTTTGCAGTAGCGTTCTAGTCGGTTTATCATTAGCTGCATCTGCATGTCGTCTATAGTTTCCGAAAGGAAAACTGAATCATCTGCAAACATCAATACTCGAATGTTCTTTCCATCTCTTCTTTCCTCTTTTTACACTTTCTATAATTTCGTATATATATTGAAATTAAATATTATCTTCAGAAACTCTCATTAACAATTCTCCCCTATAATTTAGAGCCAGTTTGCAGTACATATACAGTTTTTTAACGTCGTCGACTTCGTTCAACAATGATACAATTTCATTTTCATTCAGAAAACCCGTTCCAAGAACATTGCTCCTGATGTCTTTAAGAATTGGACATTTACCCATGAAGTGAAATACATCTTCTCTCACTTGTTGATTACATAAGGAGCATAATATTGGCAAATCCTCCCTATGTGGAATGAAGTTAAGAGGTACGAGTTCACCACGCAGCTTTACCATCATCGAAATCTCCTCTACGCTGTATTCATCCCGGAAATAGTTCTTCGCCTCCAAATTGTGATTGAGTTGACTGTAAACTGCTCTGTGCAGAGACCCAGTTGCTTCATTAAGGCATTTTCCCCATTGCATATCATCCACTTTTGTAATTAGGTGGTACAGTGATTCTTTCCATTGATTAAAATCAAAGTGATCTATGTTAAGGTCCATGTCACTCTCCCTAGCAAGTTTCATCCATTCTGCATACCATCCTGACCTCTCTCGAATAGTTTGAAGTGCCACTATCTTCGGTAATCGGTAATTATCCATATTCATGGTGATATCAAAACTTAGGTGGAACCAAAAAAAAATAGAGTGCAATACAACTCTCAACCATTCCCGCGTGCGAGTAAAGTTATCAGGGATGGAGGGGACCTACAGTTTTAAGCCGCATCCGAACGGAATTACTCTTGGAGGTTTTGTCAATTCCTCGCAAGAGGCAGTACCCGTGAAAACTTTTTTTTTTAATTAAGGTGGCACAGGCAGGGATTGAATCCAAGACCTCTGGCGTGACATCCCTATACACTAACCACCGCGCCACGGGTACTACAATTTTGTTTATATACAAAACAAAAAATACAGTACTAAAAACGCATCCTTGCTTGACACCCATTGACGTATAATCATTGTCTTTATTGGCAGTTATCATTTTTGTAGAGATTTTGTAAAAAAGCGTTTTTCTAAGAATTTTGTCGAATGCTGCTCGAAAACCTACAAAATATAGATACAGCTTCTTCGAATACATTCAGGAACATCACACGTCTTAAAAAATTCTTTTGTACTCCACAAGTAGAAGATTTACGAAATCAGATGTTGGAATTAAAAAATTCAAGTGGTAGACTATCCTCATCCGAGGCTTATCCATTTTTGGATTTCTCAATAACCTTTGTTACTTTAGATAGCATGATAAGAGCATCTTAATATTCGTAAAATATAAGTGCTGCATATTGAAATGATGGTGATATTGATTTGGAGATTCATGAATGTGTTATTTTTCAAAAAACAATTTATCATAAGATAGTAATAGTTTGGTGGGGAGTGTGAAGTGGTAGACCATTAGAACATTTTTCTTCGAAAATGAAAACGGCGCAAATGATGCAAATACAATGTCACAATCAATCTTTTGTGGTACGTAACATCGTTTTGTGGAATACACATTTTGTGGGTGTCTATATCATCCATTTAACCAATCCTTGAGGCTATGGTTACTTTCCTTAACATCGAGGACGCCTTTAACAACGTGGACATATCTACAAACACATCTGCACATCTGCAACTTGTAGAGTTAATTTATTTAATTCTTACTAGCAGAATAATAAACTCAAAACTGGGCAACTCTTCTGCTAGAAGATTCGTTAGAAGAGGTACACCGCGCGGTGGTGTTCTATCTCCTCTCCTCTGGAACTTGTTGGTAAATAAAATGCCTACTCCTGAGCTTAGAAGAAAGCCTCAAGATTTTTGTTGTATCACAATAGGCCATTAACTTGCCTATGTTTGTCCTACTCCACCACTTTATCGTAACCTAATCTATATTATCCTATTCAAGCCAAGCTGGCTTAACACTATTAAATTTTGAACCAAGGATGACAATATGCTAAAATTAAATAAAATAAAATAAAACAATAACTTTTTCTAGATGATTTCTTAGATCTCGGATTTCTTTAAAAACGAATCTTATTGCTGAATATGATTTTTCGATGAAAATGTAAGAGTATGCTGCCTCGGATTCTCCTGGATACTCTCACCAAAAGTGAATACGTGTTGTTAGATAACCTTCTAAACCACAGTGGACAAATATATTGTTAAATTGATCTCTCCACTGACTTTAACGTAATCTTCTCCTAATGCTGACAAAAAAAACCTTCTAGACTATGCTATTTTATATTCATTTGCTTATCTCTACAGCCATTTATGCTTCCATGTGTTTTAGTCATAATATTCATTATTAAAAATCTAAAACTATTGTTCGATAAAATTAATAAGCATAACATTGCATATCGACGAACAAAGTCAATGTTTCGTATACAAAATTTACCATAGAACGTTGTTTTTGTTCAGTTATGCTTATTATTATTCGACCACGAAATTTTATACTCTAATAATCTAAAGAATGCCCAAAGATATTTCACTTTACATTCTTCTTGTTGTAAACAAATCCCCCCAAAAAATCTCCATTTCATTCCTGGGGTAATTTTAGTTTTGTAACAAAAATAACATTTATGGTGTAGTATTTTATGGCTGGTATTTTGAAAGAAAAACAAGAAGAAACAAAAAATAAAGTTTTGAATTTTTGATATTTTATAACAACCAAGAAGAACAAACTTTAAAATAAACAAAATATAAACTGGAAGTCAATGTTGTTCGGAAAATGAAAATGATTTTTTGTAACCCATGCTGATTTTTAACCCAAAGTATTTATGCCACTAACCCTCTTTAAAAATTAATATTATAGGTGTGTTCGTTTAGCTCAGGAATTTTCGCACTTAGATAAATGTGATGAAAAAAATAAAAAAAATAAGACTTTCCCCTTGCGCCTCCTTAACGAAACAAGAAATATCACAATCTCATTTTTAATAAACAGGTGCGTACATTAGCCTTAGGAGGGTTGATTTTGTTGTCATCTTCATTTTTTGTTTGTATTTTAAGGATAAAATAATGAAATTACTTTGTGAACAGATTTTGGTTAGGTCTCCTTTTTTTTAATTTTTATCTAAGACCGAAAAAACGTGATTCAATATCATTGACACATTTTTGGTGTGTAAGTTTTCTTTTTCTTATCCTTGTTATACCCTAACTTTTGGGTAGATATTATTACAATTTTCTAATAATAGAATTTTTTTCTTCTTTCCTTTTCTCATTTCATGTCTTACCTACCAACTCAACTTTAACTCGGATGTTTGCTGAATCTTCAATATCAAAACCATCTATACTCGAATATCGACCAAATTTTTCGCGTTATGTTGTTACCGATGTCAATGCGATGGATTAAAACGAATTCCGTAATATTTTGCACACGAAATACCTCAATTTGTATGGAAACCATGATTGGACTTTACATATACATCTTTATTAACGTATGATGCTTACTTTTCTGACTGTGGCTGTGATTTTCCATCTGACGATGGCTAAATGTATAATCTCTGCACAACCAACCAACCAACCAACATGCTTTCCTGCCGCCTCATAAATGGCGCCCAATGCGAAATCAACTATGTATTTATATTGAATATCATCGAAATCATTGACTTTAACTGCATGCATGTGCAAATACCTGATCTATGCTCATTTATGCATGTCCTTAAATGGACAAATGTCACCAATAACAACACTTGATGATATGATGCTGCCTGCAACTCTTTACCCGCGAATTGTATACCAACTTCATATTGGCCGTATTTGGAACTATTTATATGGCATGATTTTTATGCTCCATTGTGCATTTCTGAATTAACAAAATGGAATTTTTTTTTAAAATAATTATAAAAATTGAAAATTTCGTGAAACGCGTAATGCCTACTGCTGCTGGCTGTACTCTATGAACGGTCGCCACTTCGTCGCCGCACCAATGCGATTAATATCCTGTGAATATTTTGTGCATTCGTCCTGTTGATTTTTTTGTTCTTGTTCTGCTATATGAAGCTCTTTTATCGGCCACATTGAGGACATATCAGAAGGCAGCTTGTGACACGGATCAAGTAATAATCTCATGCCCCAGGGGAACCAGCATATCCATTGAATTCGCGCAGTACAATAAGTTCATAGCCAAAGGTGAGTATTCAATTTATATATGTATATAAATCGAAGACTATGAAAGAGCGACGATATTGAATAATTTTCATTTATTAATCTTGGTCCTTTTTCCGCAAGAGCAGCAGGAAAAGATCCATTCACTCAAGTGCAAGAGTTGTGGTGTATATCTATCTATGTACATATCTATATAGTGAAGTGAAGTTGTATCTATGTATGTATATAAGGATGGGACAGGGATAGGGAAGTAGATATATGAATGGAATGGAATTTCAAGCAAAAAATGTTGATTTTTAAGTCCGCGATGGCGAACATTCCTTTCCTCAGCCAACCAATCCTTAAAAAGCATCATAAATGAAAGCAACAACATTTGTGTCATCGTTAGTCCGATGGTGTTGTTGCTTTAATTTTTACCATCATCATCATCATCAACATTGGGAAGCTCTTTAAAAGGCGTAATTATTTTTTGTATTTTCTGTAGCTTGGCAAGAAACAAAAAGGCAAGGAATTTTATCAATTAAAATTGGCTGTTCATATTATGAACATTGTACACAATACATACACATAACTTTGTGCATATTGGAATAAAAAAAAATTAAATTCTTCGGGGCAAGATAAAAAGATCCTTTTTTGTAGCATCAAAAGTTATTTTCTTTGTTTATGGATGGATTTTAATAAAAATAAATTCATTGAAAGGAATTTCTTAGTTTCGATTGTATAAGTTTTTTTTTTTTAATGCGCTCAATTAAGCTTAAAGTCGTATATTACATATCTTCAAACGGAATATTGTAATGCACATAATTTTTATTGTGTTTTTTGTTTGTTTTGCATTTACGTTAATACAATTATTGCACAAATTGGGCTCTTGAGCATATTTTTGTTGGCACTTCAGCCATAGATTCTTTTCAATCTAAAAACTGAAGTATGTGCCTGAAACAATACAGTCATCTTTTCAGATCGAAATTCTATTATTTTTCTATGTTATTACATAGTTTGCACAGTTTATTTCATACATTCAAATAAATATAAATTCTCCTCTAAAATTCTTTACACATTATCTGGAGTACCTTAATACTTCTTCTTTGTTTATAAACCATAAAATAGATTGTAATCCATTCTAATTTGGAAATTTCTATTGAAGACATTTCCATTTGAAGACTTATAGCTTTTTACTAGAAAAGACGAACGCATTGCCTCAAGTTCACATAGAACGAATTCAAGTGTGGATTTGTCAGGGATGTACAGTACTGTGCAAAACATTTGCAACTAAAACCTCCAACATTTTTCATTAAAAAAAAATTGTTTAGAAAATCAAACAGCAAAATTATTTGTTTAGTTTTCTAAACTTTTTTGACATTACATTATAATTGTTGGAAAAAAATTAACACTCTTCACTTAATCAAAAAATAAATAACTAAATACTTTAATAGTTGGTAAAATGGCTGTGCGAAACATTTGCAAATTAGACCTCACAACTAAATTTCAAACTATTTTCTTACTTCAAAGCAAGGAAATTTTAATATTTAATTGCGTACCCTTTATTTTTTATAACGGCTGTATATCTTCTGGACCATTGGAATGTCATTTGCCTCTGAATTCTAGCTAATAGGTCACTTTTGTGCTTAAAAAATATTGCTCCCAAGTCCCAATTCTTCTCTTCACAATTTCCCACAGGTTCTCTATTGGATTCAGGTCTTAGGATTGGGCTGGCCATGGTAAAACCTTAATCTTTTTTTCTGTAATCCACTTTGTGTCCAACTTCGACTTGTGTTTGGGATCATTGTCGTGTTGGAACGAACATTTTCCAATGGGCATAAGGCAGCATGGTGTTACAAAGGATGTCTACATAGTCTTTAGACTCCAATTGTCGAATTGGCCCGATTCCTTGGCCAGAGAAGCAGGCCAAACCCAAAATTGAACCACCTCCATGTTTGAACGTCCCTTATGTGTATTTTGGATTTAGCCGCTCAACTCTTGGCCTTTCGACATGTTGTTTTTCACCCGATCCGTGCATATTGAACTTTGATTCGTCAAAAAACAAGATCGTTTTCCATTTTTGGGGACTCCAATTGAGATGAGTTATTGCAAAAGCCAAACGAGCTTTCACATTTTATTTTAAATAAATGGCTCTTTTGCTATCTGAAAACCACGCAATCCGGCCTGCAGTGCGCGGCGTTTGATAGTTGATAGGTCAATGGGTAACTTAAGTTAAATTTGTGCTTCCCTGGATGATGCCGTAGGGTTTCTTCGGAAGAAATTTGTTATTTTTCAATCATCTTTTGCTGTGGTGTTTCGAGACCTTCCTCCTTTATGAAGGCATAACACCTTTTCACTTTTGATTAGTCTACAAATAGTTGATTTATAAATAAAATATTTCTTTGAAATTTCTTTTTGTGATGCTCTTTTTTTGAAATCACTCAAAATTCTGAATTTTACATCCGATGAATCTTTATTTCCCGCCATTTTAAAAACAAAATCTTTTATTTAATTTAAAAAGAATTTATCTTAAAAAACCGTTTTATCGATCAAGTCCCGGCTAAAACTAACTAAACAAATCAAGCTACCCGTATAAACTTACCAACCTCAAAATAAACCAGATTAACCGTTATCAAAATGAGACGAAAAGAGAAATGGCCACTAGTTGCAAATGTTTTGCACATCTGAAATCATGATTGTTTTTGTAAAAGCCGTGCATTTGTAGAATTTGCCTGTGGATCAGTGCTTTAGATTATGAACAGTAAGTTGATACGTACAAAAGTCTAAAGTAATAAAAATAATTTGATTTGAAAAACTATTATAAATACGAATGTTCATTTTTTTGATAGGCGGTAATAGTTGCAAAAGTTTTGCACAGTACTGTATCTTCAAAGCTCATTATATACAGAGTTTTTGATTAAGAAGTTTTATTTCGATATTTAAAACAAAGAGTAAATTTGAAGAAACATCAATGGAAATTTCTTTCATTGTTAAAATTTTTGGTTTTTATCTGATGGAAATCTTCAAGAGACATTCGGTATTTAAGTATTGTTACCAAGTAGTGTGGGACTTTTACCGTCCTGGCTAGATAAGTCAGAATTCTTTCCTTTTAATCAGCACATTCTTCTGTACTTTAAGTTTAGCTTTTTTTCTTTTCTTTCAAAAGTTCTCTTTCCGTTTAAGGTGTTTATTCAAATACATTTAACAATATTGGATTAAGTAAGTAAGTAGCATTTGTATTACCAACAAAGGTGGCCAAGATAGCGTTGTTATCCACTAGAATATCTTACTTACTTAAGGTCCAGTGTGAATTAGGGCCTCACCCAACAAACTTCTCCATCATAGCACAAGGAACTTTTCTTTTGAAACGACCCAAGGTGCTTTCATCCGCTTTTGTCATAGTTAATGCTTCTGCACCGTATAGCAGGACGGGGATGATGAAGATCTTATATAGTGACACTTTGGTCCCTCGAGAGAGGGCTTTGCTACTCAATTGCTTTTTTAGCCCAAAGAAACAGCGGTTAGCAAGAGTTATTCTTCGTTTGATCTCAGCGTTGGTGTTGTTTTCTGCGTTCGTAGCGGAGCTAAGGTAGACGAAGTCCTCAACTTCCTCAAAGTTACGTCTGTCGATGTTGACATTTTGACCGAGAAGTCGGTTTTGTAAGTCCTTTCTTGACGACATACAGCGTGTACTTTGTTTTACCCTCATTAACCGTTAAACCCATTGTTGCCGCATCTGCCTCAATACTCACAAAAGCCCCATTGACATCACGCTGAGTCCTTCCGATTATTTTAATGTCATCAGCATATGCTACTTATTGGAGAGACTTTTGAAAGATAGTGCCTTTAGTGTTGACGTGGTAGCTCTGCACTATTGTTTTAAGTAAGATTTTTTAAGAATCGCATGACAGTGCATCACCTTGTCTAAAACCTTTTTTCTCCATGGTCTGGTCATCCTGAATAACAAACGGATGAGTTTAGCAGGGATGCCGAATCTAGAAATGGCCTTATACAGCTCGTCCCTGTAGGTGTTATCATATGCGGCCTTGAAATCGATGAAAAGATGGTGGGTGTCGATTTGGTGTTCTTGGGTTTTTTCCAGGATCTAAGGTAATGTGATCCTGATAAGGACCTATCAGGTTATTGACGATGGGCTTTAGACGTGCACACGTTCACATATTACGGCAGAAAAATTTTTGTAAGCGATGTTAAGAAGACTGATGCCTCTATAGTTGGTGCAGTTTAGAGGGTCTACTTTTTTCAGAATATGGAATATCACATGTATATAAAAGATACAGGGCTGTTCCTAAGACACTTCGTTGCTGTACACCGGGTCCCTTAGTTCCAATTACTTTTGGTGGCACGAGTACGATAACTTTGGCGCCAAGATATAATAACGGGTTTTGGTAGAGGGTCTTAATACAAGCATTTTCTACTATGGGAGGGGGGTCTATCTCCCCCGTTTAGGCGGGAGGGGCAGTTTAAAAAATTTAAAATGGAAAAAAATAATTAAAAAATAACGGTGATACTTACAATTAAGTTGTATACATTTTTTTAAAGCCAACACTCTGTTCTATTAGCCAGTTTTTAAATCAAGCCAAAACTATGCGTAGTTTTTGAAAAATTTAATTTTAAACTCAAAATTTGAGTAAAAAAAGTTAAAAAAAGGTTTAAAGTGTAACTTTTTCAATACTTCAAGATTATCTACCATTGTTTTTATTTCAGAACTTATTGCTCTTATTTGTTTTTGATCAAAAACTGAAAACTAGATGATTTTATGTCTTTTAGTTTTTGAGAAAATTGAAAATAAAAATTTAATTTTAAACTCAAAATTTGAGTAAAAAAAGTTAAAAAAAGGTTTAAAGTGTAACTTTTTCAATACTTCAAGATTATCTACCATTGTTTTTATTTCAGAACTTATTGCTCTTATTTGTTTTTGATCAAAAACTGAAAACTAGATGATTTTATGTCTTTTAGTTTTTGAGAAAATTGAAAATAAAAATTTAATTTTAATCTCAAAATTTGAGTAAAAAAAGTTAAAAAAAGGTTTAAAGTGTAACTTTTTCAATACTTCAAGATTATCTACCATTGTTTTTATTTCAGAACTTATTGCTCTTATTTGTTTTTGATCAAAAACTGAAAACTAAATGATTTTATGTCTTTTAGTTTTTGAGAAAATTGAAAATAAAAATTTAATTTTAAACTCAAAATTTGAGTAAAAAAAGTTAAAAAAAGGTTTAAAGCGTAACTTTTTCAATACTTCAAGATTATCTGCCATTGTTTTTATTTCAGAACTTATTGCTCTTATTTGTTTTTGATCAAAAACTGAAAACTAAATGATTTTATGTCTTTTAGTTTTTGAGAAAATTGAAAATAAAAATTGAATTTTAAACTCAAAATTTGAGTAAAAAAAGTTAAAAAAAGGTTTAAAATGTAACTTTTTCAATACTTCAAGATTATCTACCATTGTTTTTATTTCAGAATTTATTGCTCTTATTTGTTTTTGATCAAAAACTGAAAACTAGATGATTTTATGTCTTTTAGTTTTTGAGAAAATTGAAAATAACCACAACTACTATTTTAATTTAATTCTTTTTTTTTTGCTTGAGTGGTCTTATTTTGATAGTAATAATGGTATTTGCGTATGCGTAATGCGTGTTTGGGTGTATGCAACAGTGGCATCTGTAAGGGGGGACATGCTGCCCCCCTGCAACCCCCCTGCTTGGGCACACTATAGGATTTGGGGTGGGTGCAAGTTGGTGTGTGTGCATGGTGGGGAGGGTGCAAGGTGCGGTGGGTGCAAGATGGGGTGCATGCAAAGTTTCTTTTGCCTTTAAATAAGCTGGATTTAAGAAAAATTAATTTTACCTATGTGTATCTTAATCCATATTCGATTATTACTATCAAAATAAGACTACGTTAGCAAGGAAAAAGTAATTTAATTAAAATATTTTTTTTGGTAACTTTCAATTTTCTCAAGAACTAGAAGACATAAAGTCATCTAGTTTTCAGTTTTTGATCAAAAACAAATAAGAGCAATGAATTATAAAAAAAAAACAGTAGATAATCTGAAAGTTTTGAAAAATTACACTTTAAACTTTTTTTTTAACTTTTTTTTTTCACAAATTTTGACTTTAAAACAATTTTTTTCAAAAACTTTGCATAGTTTTGACTTGATTTAAAAACAAGCTAATAGACAAAAGTGTTGGCTTTAAAAAAAGGTATAATACTTAATTATAAGTATTACCGTTATTTTCTAATTATTTTTTTTCCATTTAATGTACATATTTTTTTAAACTGCCCCTACCGCCTAAACGGGGGGAGATAGACCCCCCCTCCCATAGTAAAAAATGCTTGTTTTTAACTGTTATATACAAATCCGTCATTAAACTTTGTCGCCAAAGTTATCGTACTCTCCCCCTTTTGGTCGTACCGTACTCTAAAGGGTTGGTTCGTAACATTAGATTTCGTGGAATGTTTCTACTGAATCCAAACTGATGGTTCGAAGTTAGGCTTCTTTCTTCTTTTATTTTTTCTGATTCTTTTAAGTAGCAGTTCTTCGAAAGCTTTCGTCATGATTGACATAAGTATTGATATTGGTCTGTAAGATGATACTTAGTGAAACAGATTTTGTTTTAGCTCATTGTTTAGACAGTTGAAACCTGTCTTACTACCTGGAAATCTCGTACCAGATCTTTTATTTTTTGAAAGATCAAGATAACGTTAGTGAATATCAGTCAAATCGCGCCAACAACTACGGTTGCAATATGATATCGATTTCATGAAATTTTCGATGACCAATCCTGAATTTTGCGGCTGTATGTCCTTGATAACTTCACGAGTTCCATCTTAAGGTCTAGGGAAAAAAAAAAAAAGATGTTAAATTACAACAACAAATTGTTGGCTAGTTGTTCAAACACATTCCTCATGAAAGCTGTTTAACTGTATAGAATAATGACATGTTGAAGATGGAGATGCTTTTCACTAATCATTTTCGAAATTTCAGACAATTATGCGCCTCCGAGATCAAAATAACTCTCTTTACAGAAGATGATTTTTCTATCAAAATTCTGTATCTGTATACAGAATATGGTGTAATGTCGTTTATTAAGTATCTCATTTCAAAGATCGACTAGGAATTGATAACCTGTATTCGTCACTATGGACTACAGCTGCAATATTCTCAATTTGTCTTGAGCTATTTTTTGATTCTTCACATTATTAACTTGCCCCTATAACTCATATCTCCCGACTACTTTCACAATCTAATTTTTTTAATTTTTTCGAAATCATTTAGAAGTATTTCATTAATTTGATTAATGTGAGTGCTGAAAGATCTTTTAACCTTGAAGCTCAACTTAGTTTGAATAAGTACTTCAATAAACACAACTGCGTTATATTGAATGATGATAAGCCTTAACTGTATGTTAAGGCACCGCTCTAACCAAAAACCTGGCAGTTTGGTGTGCTTTATGCATTAGTGAAATAATCATTCTTCTTCTTTAAAAACTATGCAGGTTAAAACTTTGCAGTCAATACGGTAGCCACTATAGAGCCATGGTTACTACCTTTTCCGTTTGTCAATTGAACAATCATGATGTGCAGTAGCTGTAGTTTCAACAAGGTGATGCAACATTTCACACAGCTCGTTCCACAATTGATTGATTGAAGAAAACACTAGAAACTACATTTGTAGTTTCACTTTAAGGACCCATAAATAAGCTTTTAAAATCCTTTGATTTAACGCCACTTTATTTTTGTGTGTGAAGTCACTAGTCAAAGCCTATAAGCCTGAAACTAATGTCCACTTGGAAGACAAAATTCGACTCTTTACGGCCGATATACGGTCACAAATTTTGGAAAAAGTTGTCGAAAGTTGGACTTTCCGATTAGTCTACGTCCGATTCAGCCAAGTCGGTTATATGCCAGAAGTCATATTTAAATTATAATGCCAAAAGATTATCTTTTTTTATTCTAATAACTCTATGTTCAATAAATCTTTAAAAAGGTTCTTGGAAAGAGTTGTCCAATTAAGGCAGGTCGAATTTAAAATTGAATTAAACAAGTTGTATATGAAATATCAATAAGGTTTTATCTTCATTTGAGAGCCCTATCAATGACATTATGTGGGAAACCTAACATTGTTTAAATGGTCACCGCGCGCTGTTTCGATTATGTTGTCTAATAGGGCCGCGTTGGTAAGCGGCTTATTCGCATGGGCCTTCTTTTTAAGAAAGCCCCACAAGATAAAGTCAAAAGTGGTCAAATGACACGATCTTGGTGGCCAATTCACGTCACGTGTCGTCGACCTGTCACGAGATAACCTTGCCACGAAACCGCTCGCACAGAATATCGATTGTGTCTTGAGCTGTGAAGCACTTAGCGCCATTCCGTAGAAACTATATGTGTTTGATGTTCTTATCATCCAGTTCATACTCGTACAACAAGAAGCATGACCGTTGACGTACCCTTACATCCAATGATGGGCCTAATCCCCAAAGATGAATTTTTGACTTGTCGTTACGATTTCGCTTTAGTGATTGATTAAAAGAAGATATTTTGACAGAAACTAAAAGAAACAATATAGCCGCCTCATGATGTCCAAATTTCCGCGTTTCTATTGAAAAACCCTTTTTTTTTACTCTGCTAAAAAAAAGTTTGCAATTGATTTAAGATAAGTTAACATTTTGTATGTGACAATAGTTAGGTGAAAACATTTTCCAAAGATATGCTAATATATGTAAATGAATAGATATATTTCGTATATTGATAAAATAGATACATTAAGATAGGTTACTCTGAATACCATCATCTACTTGAAATACCTATACAATTTAAATCATTTACTGGGTGGTTGTGGATGTGGAGTGGAGCAAAAACCTAAATCTATTGATAAGTTCATTGAAAATATACTTAATTTATTTATTTTCTATTTTCAGATGGTATCGCAATCGATGAACTCTGCCCCACAGATAATCACCCAACTCAAATAAGATCCAAATCGAAATATTTGCTACGCGGTTCGACATTTGGTTCGCCCACACAAGTTGTCCCAGCGAATCGATATGTCGGTGCCATCGCTAATGCTGCCATTGGACTATCTATAGTTACAAATACGAATAGTACATCTACGACAACCACTGTTACCGAACAGCAGGAGCAGCACCAGGATGGGCAGGACACTAACAGTCCGGAGAATTGTATGTGGCCCAATGCCCTTCAGGTACGTAAATTGTGATTTTAATATTTACCGTGCTTTTGGAGGGTTCTTTGGGGGATTTAAGGGGTTCGGTTTTGTCGGTGGTGCGGCCGGCGCGGCGCGCTGCGGTAGAGAGTTGAGTTTTTGATCCACAAAATGTAAAAAAGGCACATACCTACATAGTCCTGCTAGTACCTAGTGTACGTACATAAAAGCAAATCAATTGAATTTCGTATGAATATTGTGATGTTGCTTTAGGTAGTTGTTGGTAGCTGCTCTATGGTTTTTGTTTTTGGTATTTTGTGTGTTGTTTTTGTTGTTGCATAAAGGACCCAGCAAGAGTATCAACATCCAGACATCGATGTAATGCTGATAAATGTGAATTACAAACACCAATTACGTGCCGACAGTTTGTGTATCCAATTTGCAAGAAAATTTATTTATTGTCGAACGCGTCCTGCCGATAGGTATGCTACTTCTATCACTTCACCTGGCCCGACCCGGCCAGCCTCAACTCATATCATCGTAATATTACTGTGCTGAGAATTCATGTAAAATTTTGCCAGAATTTACCACCTAGCTATCTACAATGTTTCAGAATTTTGTTATTTCGATAGCTTCATTCGAATATTTGGCATGGTACAACCTCACAAAATACAGAAAACTAACTACATATACGATACTATTAGACTTTTATGAGGATGATTAAAAAAATAAAAATTCAATGAGAAGCCTTCGTCCTTCGTCCTTTGCCTCTGCTTCTGCTAACTACCCTTGTGTCAAAATTTACATAAATGAAACTTTGCTTATAAATTTAAGTGTCACACAGTTTATAGTTGAACAAATATTATCAGATATATTAAAATGTGAATCAGGTCTAACACTTTTGTTTTGGTTCAATTATCTACCTTTATAGGTATGTATGTCAAGACCTTTTTGTATAAAGAGGTCATAGTTTATTACCCTAAAGTGTTTAGATTAACATGTTTGGAGAGCTATAAAAGGGATGGACCTTTGACAAGCTGCTGGAAATGGTTTATCGTGGTACTTTAAATTTTGTGCGGTGACTTTTGTTTTAATTTACACACTATATAATGTAGTTCCGGGTGAGCGAGAAAACATTTTATGTGAGATTTATCACCCACCATCAATGTTTTTATATTCACCTTTACGAAAACATAAAAACACAACATTTCTTGAAGTTTATTAAAGTTGAAACTATAAAATTGTTGAAATGGCAGCGAAAGAATAGTACATACCACTTTAAGAGACGGTCGTACCAACCCAATATCCAAATTTCACAAAGGAAAGAAACAAATAAAAATAATTGGAAATAAAAACTCAACTTAAACTTCTTTTAAACAAAAAAGAATAAGAGTTAGGGATTTGAGGTTAGATTGGTACGTTTTTTAAAACTTTATAGCGAGGAGAATTGCAATGTTTTATTAGAGAACAGTTTGAACATAGTCCACCATAATATTGAAGCCAGCTTGTTTTATATCTCTTAAATATAAGGCCTTAGGTGTATCGCCCAACTTGTAGAGGCTTAAATTAAAAATACCAAAAACACTAAAAAAACTTAATTTGACAATAATTTTTACACCTTTTTGAAAATATGCTTTTTTTATTGTGTCCAAAAACTGACAAACAGAATAAAAATTCTTTATGAAAATGCCAAAAAGGCCAAAACGGATATAAAAGAACCGTTTCTTCAGTGGTTTTGTTGTAAATTTTAGAGATATGCAAACCATATTTAGCTTTGTCAATTTTTTTTTCAACGTCATGATGTTCCTCAATCAATCTGAATATAGCTGAAACTCGATTAACCAGGATAGTCGGGACCGAGCTTATCACGAATAATAGAAAACCCCGGTTCATAAAACTTAAAACTTTAGTAAGCATTTCCTATCAAAATCACACGGTTGTTTATAAGGAAGTTAAAGAAAAACTTTGTTAACAAACTTAAAAAATTGTTGTTTTTCTTTGATTTCTGTTGTGTGCTTCCAAAACAATTTTTTGAATTTCCATCGGATTTATCAGGATTTATCAGAATGAACTTATATAAGTATTAACTCCAGAACTTCGTTGTCTGAAACATGGGGATATGAGTCCAACCAATTGTATTGCATTGACAACATACACCATAATTTTTGATACCTCGTTAATTGCATCTTGTTCTGAAAAATGTATAAGATGAAAAATACATTTTGTTTATTTCGGTAAACCTTACCTTCTTCTTAATTTTCGGGACAATGTAGGAAACAAGTCAGTAAATTTTGTCAAAAATTTGGCGAAACATCGGTAATAACGAAATTCCAGGATTTAGAAATACACCATAAAGCATTCTTGATGTTAAATGACTTGGAACAAATTGTCTTGTTTTTTGAGCTCGCTAGCAGTTGAAGGAAAGATGTGGCAGATTGGCGGAAAGTACTTAAGTAGTATATTAGGGCCTTTTAACGTTCATTACAATCAACTTAAATCAAAGTCTTTTGGGGCAAGCATTTCCAAAATAAAGGCTGGTTTCATCGACATTGCACATTTTCTCATTGCTTAAATTCTCTTTTTAAGTGAGTTCAGAAAATATTTCTACAATAGCGTAGCAGCTTCGTTGTCAGCTTTTAATCATCTTGCACATGAGCAACGAACTGCGAACAGCGAACTGCGAACAGTGGTTGTGGATGTTCGCATATTTTGACTTTTCTTTCACATGAGCTTTTATTTCTGTTCGCAGGTAGCGACGAATTGTCAACTTGACCCAGGGATGTTTACTCAGAGACAATTTATTTTCAACACATTAGTGTTGGTAAAACATCGATAGTTTCCACTTTTGATAGTATCGATAGTTTTGGAAAACACTATCGATACTATCGATGGTTTTACTAAATATCTTAAAAAGCATTAAAAAGGCTTTTCTATTAGGTACACATTTTATGAATAATAAAAAACGGTTGAAAATCTGAATATTTGAATTTTAAACTTATATTAAGCAACTAGAAATGTATAATTTAACTTGCTTTTTAAGATATTTTTTTGGAAAAAAACACGATGTATTATTGTAATCCAAAAAAAAAAACAGTTCGGTACGGCCTGACGAATACCACTTTATTTTTTTGGTTAATGTGGCAAGCTGGCAAGCTTCCCAAAGATGCCAAACAATTTGAAAAAAATTTAAACATTTGACCCATCAGTTCACGAGTTTTTTGGTCACAAGACAACATTTTTTATGAATGAAAAATGAATTTAGCTTTTAAGGCAAATGATACAAAAATCAAGAGTGCTTATTTTAAATTAGTTTATTAAACAAAAAATAGTAACATATGATGACAATGACAACTTACAAAATTATAATTCGGTGGTGCCCCAAACCAAAAATCATAAATTGAAATGATGAGACATGAAGATTTTCAATAGATTTCCAGTGTTGTATGAGTTGAAAATTAAACAGCGGTGTGTTCAGAAAAATAGCCTTGTGGTAAAATAATTTGGAAGTATTGAAACTATCGATAGTGTGTTCGATAGTTTTTAGAAACTATCGATGTACGCGATAGTTTTTTTACTATCGATAGACTATCGATGTTTAACCAACACTACGGCACATCCCTGTGCTTATTAACTCGAAAGATCTTTCACACAAAAACAAAACAAGAGTGGTATAATTTTGAGGTTAAGTTGAGCGCGAACAATTTATTCGTTGAAGTGTGGATGTTATGTGGAACGCGAATAGAGTTTGATAGTTCGCAGCAACCACACTCACGGTTGCCAGTTTGGTCATTTAAGACCAAATTTGGTCATTATTTTCTCACTTGGTCGCATGGTCATTTTTTATTCCATTTGGTCCCTTTTTTAAGAAATTGAAAAAAAATAACTCGACTCTATTCCTTTTATAATCTCAAAAATAAAATACATACATACCTAAAGAATTTTGGGAAAAATTCGATTATCATAAAAACGCTTAAAATTAATATTGTTTTCAAAATTTAAGTTAGTTCGTTTATAACTTGCTGTTACTTCCTCACAGCTCAGCTGCTGCTCAGAGGAATTTTTTTGAATTAGCTTTGATAAAAAAGAAAGGCGGACTTAATTTGGGTACTATTGATAATATAATGCTGGCCAAAGAGCGTCAAGATGACAAAAATAACCATAGCGTTTGGTCTGCAAAAACATTTTTTTGAATTAATTTTATATGAATTTTATTTAGCGATAGTATTCGATCTCCTGACTTATTCGATCTCCTGACATAATGTTAACATATTGTGATCTTAAAAAAAAGAGGCTGGGGTGCGCCCCACACGAATAACTTCCCATCCCGTCTGCCGATTTTTCTTGCTTAAAAGGTTTGTAGGCTTTCGTGATTTGCTAGTTGTTGGTTGAATTATTCTAAAAAAATTAAAAATTTTCAACAATATTTTGAGTATGATGAAATAGTTTGATTTCAATATCTGTTCTTGTTAACGAGATTTTTAGTCGAAAACCAATTTTTACCAAATTTTCGTAGCATTTGCGTACTATTTTTTGTAGATTTTAATTTTTATGAAAAAAACTGACTGTTGGATTTTTATGCACAATTTACGGAATGTCGGAAACAATATTTTGTGTTAGATAAAATTAGGTTAAAGCCAATATTTTTTTAATTTTTGAAGAGATATTTGAGTCGAGAGTAAATTTTTACCAAGTTTTACTATTGTTTTTTTAAGGTTTTTATTTTTTGTAAAAAAATGTCAATTTGATTTTCTCAAAATTTTACCAGATGTCAAAAACGTTATTCTTCCCGAACGTACGTACACACGCACGCACAGACATCTCTCTAAAAATCTTTTATTTAGACTCTAGGAACCTTGAAACGCCGAGAAATGTCAAAATTGTCAATTCAAGAAATCGGAGCGATTACAATAACTTTCTATGGAAAGTTAAAAGCCATTGCGGACACAAATTATTTTGGTCCTTTTTTCGTACGATTGGTCATTTTTATTGGCCAGCTTTAGTCATGCAATTTTTTTTCAAGTTGCAACCGTGACCACACTGCGATGCGTTACTACCAAATTGATTTTACAAAATTCTCTTGTTTTAGAGAACAAAATGTAAATTTTATTATCCTAATATTAGTGTCAATTGGTTTCTTATAATTTAAATGTGTTTTTGTGTGGAATTGACTTTTTGAAATGTGTAAAATCACGTTTGTTCGTCCATTCGCAGTTCGCAGTTCGTTGCTCATGTGCAAGGCACTTTAATCCATGAATTCCATGGCGATTTTAAGATTTTTCTAGCCAGGCTTCACAATACGTGTATACACAGTCAGAGGCTATGTTTAGATTGTCATGAAAAAAAAATACCTTTTCATTCAATCGGTCCTGTCGAAATCATTCATAATATTACTTTGCGATTTTCAGCTTAGTGGTTTAAGCTTTATATATTATACTAGCTTTTACCCGCGACTTCGTCCGCATTAGATAGTTTTTTTGGACAGTAGTATGAAAGAACCTGAGCTGTACTTTTGTGTACGTATGTTTGAATTGTGCCGAGATGGGATGAGGCCATACTAAGTGTGATTGTCATAGGTTAGGTTAGGTTAATACATTTTAAGAAGAAGATAGGTTACTGCAATACATTTTTATATACGACGTTTTTTTGTTTTTCCTTCCTTGGCCAGAACGTAAAGATTTTGTGGGTTTGAGACTCGTGAGCACGCTACATATAATTGTCCATGGGAAAAACAGTTTTTTTCCAAATTTACACCTGCAACTTTCAGCGTTTGCGGTTTGCCCCTGAGCTTTATTTATTGTTATTGCAAATGCTGTTTTCAGAGGAAACTGCAACTACCTACCTACCTACCCACTCAATGATGTCCTCCCCCCGCACTACCGCCACCTACCTCTTCTATCGCGTGCGACCCCCGCCCCCACAGTCGCCCGCGCCTCTGCCGAAACAGAATTATCAGAAGTAGAAGACAGAATTATTGTTGTTTTATAGAATTATTTATTGTACTGTATTGTATTGTATTATTTTATTAGGTATTATTGTACCTACATGGCTCGTGTTTGGCGATGAAAGGTTGAGCATAGCAATGTTTAGGTTTAAAATTATTATTTGTGGAACTTGGTGGGAGCCACAGTTTGCGTCTAACGTTGAGGGCTTGAGGCACGTGGCGCGCTAAGCCCGCATTAATATACGTGTATGATAAATTTAAAACGTTCGGCAACTTATTTCATAATGGTTGGGAATGCGTTGTTTTCCCGTAATGCCAATTTTATCCAAATATTATTCAAATCTTTGGTAATTTAGGAGTGAAAGCGATCAGATTCCCCGGAAAGTAATTTTTCCCATGAGAATGCGTTGTTTTCCCAAAATCAAAAGTAACTCATGTCCTTTCTTAAGTCTCAAACTATCTCCTTACCAAATTTCATTTAAATCTGTTCAGTAGTTTAGGCGTAAAAGCGATCGGCCCACCTGAATTTTCCCATGGGAATGCGTCATTTTCCCGGGTTAAAAAGTAGCCTATGTCCTTTCTCGGGTATCAAAATATCTCCATACCAAATTTCATGCAAATTGGTTCAGTAGTTTAGGCGTGATTGAGTAACAGACAGACAGACAGAGTTACTTTCACATTTATAATATTAGTAAAGTATAGATTATATATAGTTTTGGATCATAAAAATTTAAAATATTAATGGGTAGGAAAAAGTTGTAGGAATATCATGTATATAACAGGTAAGTTTATTTGCTGATGATCCGAATTTCTCTATTCCCAAACGTTCTTGACCAGTGCGGAGTTTAAAGATCATAATGAATGTTTCTAACATAAAAAATATCGCTGTGTTGGTCCGATTTTTTTAATTGAAATTTTTGACGTTGTTCTAGGTTTCAAGGTCCCTAAAATCTAAATAAAAAGGTTTTTAGAGAGATGTCTGTGTGAACGTGCGTTTGTACGTTCAGGATACCATTTTTTAACATCCATGTCGACTTCAAATTAATTTTGTTTTACATTTGTCGAAAAATGCATAAAGGACTTTCAAAAAAATTGAGAGAGTATTTCTTTACTATAGCAATACAAAATTAAACGCAAGTGTACCCAAGGAGTCTTGTTAAAAAATATTTCCTGTATTTTAAAATTTAATAATAAACCCGCAAAAAAACCTTAATTTTTCAAAATTTGCAATTGAAAATCGTTAAATGTTTTTTTTTTTTTTAATTCAACCTTAAAAATATTACTGGTATGCAACTATTTAGAGCTTATAGATATACATACGTTTTACATTTCAATTTTGTAAACAAATGATGACCTGTTTCCAAAATAGTATGTAATTTCGAAAAAAAAATAATAATACAAACTAAAACTATTTTAAAATCAAAAATAAAAACAATGAAATTTTTGATCATCAAATATTACTAAGACAAGAAAAGAGCTTGTGCAGAAAAATTATTGAAATCCGTAATTTAAAATTTAAACAAATAATTTATTAAGTTGCAAGCAATTCGACATTTCAACTAGTGAATGACAATTCAAATGCGTCGAACTATATCGTTGCTTTGCTATGTTTTTATGGCTTAAAATTTAAAAATTTAGACTATTATCCTGCCACTGGCATAATTTTTTGTTAAAAAAATCTTTTTGCTTTTTCAATTCACAAGTTCTTAAAAGATAACAAATTAAAAATTGAGCTGTTTGTATCTAAATTTTATAAATCATTCTTTTTAAAAACAATCAATTCAATTTAATTGCTTGCATACATTTAGTTAGCTCTTCCGCTTCGTCTCTTTGCCCACAGGCTGGTCGATAATTTGATTTTCTATATTAAAATATTCAAAACAGTTTATACCTATGTTTTTGTTTTTAATTATTTTATTTTCGCCAAAAAAAGAGCTAGATACAAAATAAAAAAAAAGGTAATACAAACAAAAAATAAAAACAAATTGAAATCCTCTTGATTTTAATTCTTTTAAATATTTAAAGTATGTTCATATGAGAATGTATAGAGCATGTTATTTAGATAATATTTTTTGATAAGTGTGTTTTTTAACTTCCGTTTTACAGGTTAATAATATAATTCGTGACCAAATTTTGAAATTGAAGCTTCATCATATCAATATTTAAATTTGTTAGCCATAATAACTTAAAGTTAAATATTTAATAAATTTAGCCTATTAAAATAATTTAAAAGTTAAATTTTGAATGCTTTTAAAAATAAAGAAACAAAAATAAAACATACTTAATACAAAAAATAATAAACTACCGTCAAATCAAAAATATCCATTAGTAGTTTTTAATCATTTATTGGCATAAAAAACTATTCAATAAAATAAAAAGAAAATTTGTATTCAGTGGAAGACGAAAATTATTAATGTAAAATTCAATTCCAAGAATCAGTCATATAAATTTTGTTTGTAAATAAAATTATCACTATTCAAAGAAAAATTGAATATTCATATGAAAATTACTTTTGACTATTTCATTGATAGATGGACTGGAAAATGAAACAATTTTACGGTTATGTGTTTAAAATATTAACTAGAAGGACGGTAAAAGAACTGAATGGGTTGAACTTTATTTATTAATATATGTATGTAGGTATTTGAAAGTGGGAGTTTACTTTAGTACGAGTTTAAGCAAATTCACTTATATCCTGGAATCTGGTAATACGATTTTTATTTTGTTATCGTTTTTAAAATTGTATTGAACATTTTATTTTATTTTTGAGGTATTGACATTTGTCAATTTTTTTTATCAAAAATTGTGCAGAGTTTTCCATTAATAGGATTAATTTGTATATAAAGGGGTTTTCAATAAGGACGGGTAGATGTTGAAGCGGAATAAAACAAGCTGTGTGTGAGGTATTAACAAAATAATTTTTTATTTGAAATGTGCATGTATGCCATTAAGTGTGGAATATAACATCATTCAAATGCGCGCCTCGGCTTCTTACAGTGGCACGGATCCACGTGGTCCAATTTCCAATGACTATCCGCATAGATCCAGCTGAATTTGAGCGATGGCAAATGTTATGGTCACCTTTACGGCATCGTTCGATTGTGCTTTATTTGCATAGACCTGCGACTTCAAGAAAACCCACATGAAAAAGTCTAGTTGAAATCGTTCATGCAAAGTGTCAATCGTGGCGTTTGCTGTGTGGCACGTAGCGCTGACGACGTCCTGCTGAAATCACCAGGTCCATACGGTTCAATTTGGGCCATAAGAAATTAGTTATCATCGTTATGTAGCACTCCCTGTTGACGGTGACCGACTCACTTACGTCGTTTTCAAAAAAAACTACGGTCTAAATACGCCGCCAGACCAAAATCAACACGAAACAGTAACTTTTAGAGGATGCATTATCACCTGGTGAACCTCGAGTGGGTTGGTGTCGTCCCATATACAGCAATTTTGCTTGTCAACACAGCCATTCATCCAAAAATGCGCCTCGTCACTAAAGATGATTTTTCTGCCAAAATTGGGGTCCTCTTCCAAACGATTCGAAGCCCAGTCAGCGAATAAACGGCGTTGTCTATGGTCATGAACTTTGAGCTCCTGGGTCAGTTGGATCTTGTAATCTTGTACGGTTGTAGGCCCAAGTCCCGACGAAAAATTCGCCAAGTTGAAGTCTGCGAAAGGCCGATTTCTTGTGCACGGCGAGGAATAGACTGCCACTTTTACGGGCGGAAGGAAACTCACTATTAATAGTCAAATATTCAAAACCTTACTTACTTACTTAAGGTGGCGCTACAGTCCTGTGTGAACTAGGGCATCACCCAACAAACTTCTCAATCTAGCTCGGTCCCTAGCTAGATGTCTCCAGTATCGCGCTCCAAGTTGGGTGAGGTCACTTTCCACTTGTGCGTGCAACCTGATCCACTGTCTTCCTCTACTGCGCTGTCCTGTGGATGTGGATTGGAAGACTTTTCGAGCCGGAGCATTGTGTTTCCATGTGCTGTACGTGACCCAGCCAGTCCGTAAAGGTCTAGTGTTGACGTGGGAGCTCTGCACTATTCTTTCAAGGACGATGTTAAAGAAATCACATGACAGCCCATCACCTTGTCCTTTATGAAGCAGCGCGATCGCAATATGGTCTAATGTTGCTGAATTTAGCCTTGATGCGTATGGTCATGAGGCGCTCGTTGATGCACCTATAGCTCAAGGCTTGTTGCCGTTGTCTTTCTCCAATGACAAAGCCGCATCCAAATAAGCGCTGTCGGTTTTCTCGGTAGCAGTCACCATAGTACCTATATATCGCAATTTTTCATCCTCTTTTTGCCCGGCCCATCCCATCGCATTTCCTGGATATCAGTGATGTCTGCATTATAGCAGTCTAGGGCCTCCGCTAATTCTTTGGTCCCGAAATCACGCACAACCTTCAACCTGAAGGACCAGGTGCTTGATTTAACTCCAAGGGAATGTATCGTAATAGCCCTATAGGCTGTTCACTTAGTAGTTCAACCTAACTGTAACGTTAGACGCCACCGTTGATTCCATTTTGGGAATTCCTCCGCTTCCGTCTGGATGAAACTAGAGGTGCCTTAGTGGAAACACCTCTCCCCCGTCTCTCGTTTGCTACCCCCATCAACTTTCCACTGGGGTTGGAACCCAATCTCCAGTTGAGATACTAGGCACCTTATGTTCACCACGATGAACACGATGACACGATGAACGAGGTGATAGTGGGAGTTGATAGACAGAGGTAGGTTTTGAGAAAAACCTGTGGACGCTTGTGTCCTCTTAAATACAAATGTCTACCATTTGAACATCAATGTTTATAACCTTTCGCATTTAAAGTATACGGAAAAATAATAAATACATTTAATGTTACTATATTTTTTTTTTTATGAAACCAAAAAAAATGTAGCACGATGTTTCCCTCAAAATACACAAAATTATATGAAACATGTTTGATTTAAAAGAGCCCATTTCCTTGATTTCAAACACAGAATTTGACACCTACGTCTAGGAACTACTTAACCTAAAACATAAAACATGGAATAATAACGTGTCTACAAAATTTGTGTCAGTTTTCGAATTAATATGGATTCAAGTGTTTGACTAAAAATAAAACGAAAAAAATTAGGTATGTCAAGTTTGACCGTAAAATTAACAGCTCCTGCTGTATCATCTTGAAAGTTCTTAAAAACCATATTGATATCTCCCTATTTTAGGTAGAAGTTTTTGCGTACTCTGCCACCACGTCGGCCACCCAGCCCAGCCGCTGCCGCCAATGCGCTGCCTTAATATGATGCCATCTTTATTTATGCAACCTTTGACAGCTGGTGTATGGCTTCCTTTTTTCTTGTTGGATTCTTTGTGTTTTTTCTGGAGTAGTAGACAGAATCCTTAAGTGGACTCATGAATAAATTTAAAACCGAGTGGCTTATGTACGTTAATATTCACGGTTTTTTCTGGAAGCATAATTTTTGCGTCCTTTTTTTTCTGTTTGCGAAAGTAGGGCAATTTATATTTTAGCAGGTGATTTAGTTATTTGTGTCACTTTTGTTTTTGGCCAAAATGGAAATGGAGGTGGGTAGGTTTATATTCGTATATTGATGGTATATTATATAACAGAGTGTTTGTGTCTGTGTCTGTGTCTGTCTATAAGCTCTTATAAGACAAACACAAAGACGATTTGAATTAATTTCCATAAACTTAATGTTATCTGACATTAAATTTTGGGAATTGCCTGAATCAGATGATTTACTCGCATTTGTATAAAATATGTCTTTACTTTATATTATTTATGAAATTTGGGTAGGCTCTGTCATTGATAATTTGTGGTTTGTCTTTAAAGAAGTAATTTATGTAAAATATAAACAAAAAGAGAATATCTTGATAAAAATCTACACCATATAACATGTCATCGCAATTTAAATAAATTCGAATGTCGGTATGTAAATTGGGTTTCATGCCATTTCAAAAATGTTAGAATTTTAGTTTTAAGGACATTTTTTTTATTGGCCGTCAGTTTTACTTGAACGTTTTATTCAGTGCAATGATGTGTCAATTTTGTTAATAAATTAATACATTTTAAAATCGGGATCGGTATTAAATGAGTTACTTAGTATTAAATAATTTACCTTGACTTAACCGGGAACTGTAAGTTTTAAATATTGAGATGTATCGTCCCTTCTTTTTTAATTCAAAAATTGACTTACATAAAACAAACAAGAACAAAGAAATTTAGTTTGTTATAAAGGATTGACAATAAACAACAAACAAGTTAACATTAATTTCATACAAACATAATCTAGCCAAATTAGACATTGAATTTAAGAATAATTCGCATATCAATAAAAATTGGTACAAACACTGAGGCCATTGTTATTAACAAGTGACAAAAAGTCCCCAAAAATTCCACGTAAACATAGTGAGTTATTAAGTTTTTTTTGTCGAACATATTCGTTTTAGAAATGTACTCGTAACTTTTGAACATTAAATGCTTTAAAAAATTTTCATAGCTAGGCTTTGAGAGATGCACAGTAAAAAATAATTTGAGCGTTTTTTTTTTGTCTACAAGCCAGAGTTTAGAAGTTACAACATTTTTGACTAATTTTTGTGTGACTATTTTAAAAAAAGAGTTTTTCAAATTTTTATCATGTCCACTACTTAAACTTCATTTCGAACCCAAAGCTTCGATGTTTAATGGTTTGATTTGGATATTTAATGTATTTTTAAAGATTTTTAATAGCGGTAATTAAAAAAAAAAAAAACAGAACCAATGTAAGAACGCAAAATGTATAAAATACACGACTGGTTCGCTCGAGCTTTTTAAAAATTTAAAAATTAACCTGCAAAAAAAGTTTTTTTTTTTTCAAAAATTCAAATGCATTTTGATTGTTAAAAAAGAGGCTATCAATCTTAGAAGCATTTCCGTACCATTTTTTGAAGATTATATTTTTTTATAAAAAAACTGACTGTTGGATTTTTATAAGAAATTTACTGAATGTGTCAAAATAAATATTTCCTGTGATATTTTCAATATTTTTAATTTTTGAAAAGATATTTGAGTCGAAAATCAATTTTTACCAACTTTGAGTAATGTTTTAATTTTACCAGATGTTGAAAACGTTATTCTTCGTTGCACAAAATTGTTTTGCAGATTAGATCATTTTTCGTTCGAAAAACTTTTGAGGTGACAAATATTTTTTTTTTTATTTTTAAAAAACCGTTAGTTGGAATTTTTCTGTTTGGTGTCG
Organism: Eupeodes latifasciatus; assembly: GCA_920104205.1. Lineage (NCBI taxonomy): Eukaryota > Metazoa > Arthropoda > Insecta > Diptera > Syrphidae > Eupeodes > Eupeodes latifasciatus. Next base: position 195,882,573 of record OV049924.1, on the reverse strand, counting down.
CGTTATGATATATAATATAAGATTTAATTCAAGTCTAGCTTTATTGGTGTGATATTTTGGGTTAGCCAAAATGTTCACTTTTTTTTTAATTGCTTTGGTAAAAAAAACCTCCTACGCAATTTTTGTGAGAGTCCTTTCTGCATCTTTCTGCATTATTATTTGTATAACAAAATTTATTTGAAGTCGATATCTCTACTGGTTCTTGAGCTATGGACGACGAAAAAACGTACAGACGTACGAACGTACGTACAAACGCACGCACAGACATCTTTCTAAAAATCTTTTATTTCGACTCCAGGGACCTTGAAACGTCGAAAAATTTCAACATTTTCAATTCGACAAATCGGACCGATTACAATAACTTGCTATGTGTAGTTAAAGAACCTTAATTTTTCAAAATTTTTATTTGAAAGTAAGAGCAGTTTTTTTAATTAATTTTTTACACATTTTGAGTTAAAAAATATTTTGAGAATATAGTTATTTACAACTTATTAATATTCGTTTTACATTTCAATTTTGATAAAAAATAACGACCAATTTTAGCTAAATCAAGTTTCGAAAAAAATTATTAATATTTAATTTAATATTTTTTTTAAAAATCAAAAAAGTAAAATTAGACACTTTGAAACAGTATAAAAGCTTATGTAGAAAAAAATCATTGAAATAGATTGATAAGTTTTTGGGAAAACTTACGAGTAAAATCAAAACAACAGTTCTATAGGTTCTTCTGAAAGCCAAGTTAAGAAAAAAATGTTTAGAGAAAATTACTTAAAACAAATTACCTATGGGTTCATTTTTGAATAAATGCGAATATTCGATCTATGACTAATAAATTTGTATGGGTACTACTGTTATTCTTCGTTGCAGCTTTAAACCTTGATTCCAATCCAAAGAACGATTTGGGCAGTTGGGGTTAGGACAGACAGACAGGCAGGCGGATGGAATCGGGGGATCCACTTTTTTTACTTCCCTACCATCGCAATGTCATGTTTGATTAAAATCTCGAGTTCGAATTTTTTTACGAATCCAAAACTTGCCATATATGTATTTAGTTCTAATATGTCGTAAGTAAAAATGAGTTTTTTCCATATTTCCATTATTCGACATTTTGTTCCAGTTCCATGTTTTGATGTTTAAAGGTTTAATTTTGGTACTAATTGATTTTAACTATTGTTAAAGGCTTAAATTGAAAAAAAAACTAGTATTCAAAATTAAACCAATAAATAAACATACCATATTATTTATTTTATTTATGATAAATAATAAAAAAATAACAATTTTAAAGATGAATTTTTAGTACTTAACCATCAAGACTAAAACAATAAAATAACTTTATGTGCCCACTTGGGAATTTTGGAGACTGTTTACATTTTTTTAAATAAAGATGTTTTTAACGTCTGTTATTTCTGTAATTAATTTATTTTACACTGAAATCAATTCTAAGTCTAAGTTTTGAATGTGAAATGAGCTTAAATAAAAACTAAACAAAAAAAAAGTACATATACGCCTGAGTATACCATACTAATTATTTTCTTTATATGAAGTGACTTTGATCACTATTATAAGTTTAAAAGATCCTTAAAAATATATTGGTATGGTTTCTTGATTGAATCAAAATTTATTGAGTATTTACATAATGAATTTGCTTTTATATGCATCAGTTTCTGGAATGTTTTGCGTTCTTATTTAATTTGGATATCTTAAATGTTGTTTAATTAATTTCAGTATAATATAAATTAAGCATGTTATTACCTTTTTGTTGAATAACAAAAATACCAGCTGAGATGCCTTTCCCAATCCCCTATAGACATAATTGAAATTAAACAAAAAATAACTAACTTTTTATGGTCACTTGGGAGTTTAGGGGATTTGTTTCCACATGTGAATAACGATGTCCCTAGCGTCTTTACAAATTTTAATCGATATGTAAATTTTTCCTAGGTTTGATGAATTTTATATTTACTTTGATTGTGCACCTAGTACTTTAAAAATTTGAATATGTTTTCGAAGCGTGTATCTGTTCGTTTCTACTAAAGGAAATCCTTTAAAATAATATTGTATTATAACAATTTTCCTTATTTTTACATAATAATGACTTTTGCCCTTATAAACTATAGGATTTTACATTTACTAACTGATAAATAATATAAAAGTTTATTTTATAACTATATAAGTAAGTCACAAATTGAAAAGTTAGTGATTTTTACATTCATCACTATAATCATCACCCATTGTTACCTATACCTACTAAAAGTCATATAATAGGTACATATAGCAGAGGTAAATATTCATAAGCTTTTTAAAATTATACCAAGCTGTCATGAATATTCCCTATGGTAATTATTTTACCACAACCACCAAGCCCATATTCGTTTAGGTATAGTTCGACGACAGGAAATTATAAAATCGTTCCTTAAAAGCCTAAAAAATAAAAAGATATACCTTGGATAGGTATATGTAGGTACATAAATCAAACACGATGAAAAATTATTCACAAATAATAAAATGTATAACATGTACATATGTAGGTAAATATATATTTCAACTTTATTGTATTACAAATTGTATCTCTTGAATTGCATACGTACCTACCTACGACGACGTTCATACAGTTATATTCATTTATTAATTTTACAAAATTTATTGGGCCATAACATTGTCATCATGTTGTAGCTCTCTCATATAAGCACCCATACCATATACATCATAGATTTACATATATTATGATTTGCATAAATACATAAAAACATGAAACTTTCAATATTATTCCACATAACCATATATATACAATATGCATATTGCAACTGACATTCACAATATGTACCTACTCATATGCATATAGTATATAGTTGCTTCTGAATATAGTACATAATTATATGAGTGTTGAAAATTTATAGGATGTGAATACGAATACAAACATCATTTGAAACGATATTAGCTTAGGTAAACGAAAACAACACAATTCACGCAAACAAGGTATAATTAATAATACTAATTTTAATGTTTGGTCTGGATATGTTTAAATAGTGAAAAATAATAATGTCACTATTCACTATGGTGTATGCAGATGTCTGCTGTATCATTTGATGGGATTTATTAAGTGTAGGTATCATAATATTTTCCGCACACCAACATTTCTAATCAATCAAAAAATCAAAAATTATAGCAATATGTTCAAAAATATATTGTCAGTGATATGTGCGCTTGTTTTGATACTTCAATATTTTCAAATGTAATGAAAATATTGTCAAAAAATTTAAATATGCAAACAGACGCATACACAACACGAATACACTACATAATAATTAATCTCATAACATCCAGCTGTATAGTGGAATGGGATTTTGAATATTTATATGTTGACGACCACTTTCGAACTGAAATTTGTTTTGTTGAGGTCCTTTGAAAAAATAAAAATTAAAATTAAAACAAAATTCAATTAAATTAAATACATAATAGATATATAGAGTTTTCCATTAAAGGTTAGTTCAGTTTAAAAATGAATAAAACAAGTTGTATGTCATAAACATAACATACACATATATCAACATACACATACACATACATCAATAAGGATCTTTATTTGAGTGCCCCATCAATGACATCGTTGAAATGGCCGACGCCGCCACGACTTTGGTGACTAAATCAGGCTGAATTTGATAGATCACATCGATAATGTTGTCTAAAGTCTTCACATCACACAAGCTTGGTGGCCAATTCAAGCAGAATATCGATTTTGTCTTGAGTTGTGTGTCACGTAGCGCCATCTTATTGCAACCTTAAGTCTTCGGTGTCCACGTCATCCAATTCGTGCTACAAAAAGTTTTTGATCATCAACAAATAGCGATCGCCGGTGACGGTGATGGTCTGACCAGTATCCTTTTCGAAGAAATACGGACCGGTGACACCTCGAGCATAAAATCCACATCAGACAGGGGTCAACTTCCAACTGCTCCAAAATCGACAAGACACACGAAGCTGCTTATGGTCATTTAGTATCAGCTCCTGGGTCAGTTGGATTTTGTGTGGGTGCATGTACGCCCAAATCAGAACGCAAAATACGCCATGTTGTGGTCAGTGACAGGCCAAGTTCTTGTGAGCGACGCGGAATTGACTGCCTCGGATTTTGCTGCACACTTTCACAAAGAGCGGACGAAGTTTTCGGCAGATCATGCGTTTCGTTGACGTACGGGTTTTGGCTGATTCACCGTTTATTTACCCAATAAAAACGGCGCAATGCATGCATCAGTGCTACCAGAGAACACCATTATCATAAGCACACTAACCTTGCAATGAATTTAGAATCTTGTTTCATAGTACACAGTCTTGTGATAAGCACATCAATTCAGCTGTTGGTAAGTTCTATGGTGTACTTCGTAGGTTGTGGGCTTCGAAATATTGCACCCCTAATAGAACCCGAACGCTGTTGTCAAAATTGCTAGTATTGCCAATACTCAATTATGGTTAGGGTTTGTTTGTAAACGAAGGCTTAATGTTCCTTTCAACTGTTAAAAATTTAATTTGATACCATTTTTGATAACATGTTCAGTTTTTCGACAATATCTCCTAATGGGCTTTCAAACACTTTTCACCATTATCCAAACATAGCAACCGTGATATCTTTTAAACAGGTTACATTTTAGTTCCTCTACAATATCCCAACAACTCATTTACCTCCGGGATTCTTGTCTGACATTGGAGCCATAGTGTTTTGTTTATGCCATCCGAATGTTTAACTCGCTACCAAAGCACTTAAAGAGAAAAAGACAATTTTTTGCAGGAAGCCTTGTAAATGAATACAATCTTTTATACATGCAATCATTGTAAATCGTTTATTGAATTCAACTTAAAGATTGCATTCACAGATTTCACCTAAGGGTTGGGACTTTAAATTTTGCACTCACCAATCACCATTTGACTTTAAAAAGACTGCGATTCTTTTTTCTCCAATCAGTTTAACTGATTAACTCTTTTAATATTCATTTTATTGCTTTGTATTGCATGTATTATTTTCCCTTTTAAAAAGACTTAAAACAAAGAAAAACGGGGTTTTAAGGCTAAGTTAAAACTTAACATATCTTCGAATAATAATTTGTATGATTATTTTGCAAAGAAGAAATGTTTGTCTTCTAAACAGATACAATTTATGTAAATTACTTTAGAATCTTACGTAGTTTATAAAAATTCTCATTAGTTAACAAGTCTTTATTTGACTCAATATTAAGTTTTGAGTAAAACATTGAATTTAATACTTTCATAGTTTTGAAAAATACGTTTCAGACTTAATTTTGAGTGCTGATTTTAATTTTGACCTTTCAGTTTAACTATATTCTTGGTTTTGTAAAAATAATCGTTTTCAACATTATTTCAATATTTTTAATTTCATATAGGAAGTTATTATAATCGACCCTAGATTCCAAATAAAAGATTTTTAGAGAAATATATGTGCGTTCGCGACGTTTTTTTCGTCGTCCATAGCTCAAGAACCAGTAGAGGAAAGGAAAATACGAAAAAAACCTTTATTTGAATGAAAAAAAAAAAAAACAATATTAAGATAAAAAAATAAAAGAAAATAATTGTGAATATAACAATTTGATTATCGTAATAGGTTTGGTTACCTACATAATTTACAAATTAATAGAACAAACATGGAATGCTTTTGAACAAGATATAAATGTAACTAAGAATTTAAATTATCAAATTAAGAGAAAAATAAGTAAATTATACATATATTAAATAATAAATAAATAAATAAATAAATAAATAAATAAATAGGTAAATAGATAAATAAATAAACAAACAAATAAATAAATTATAAATAAGCAATAAATAAATAAATAACAATTAAAAAATTAATAAGTGTTAATGGACGAGTACATGTGTTAGTAATAAACAAATAAGTAAATAAATAAATAAATAAATGCATGACTAGATAAGTAAATACATAAATTAATAAATAAATAAATAAATAATTTAATTAATAAATAAACAAACAACAAAAAAAACTAAAAAAAATAAATAAGTAAATATGGAAATAAGTAGATACAACCAAATTAATGATATATAATAATTTTATTTAATAAATATAATAAATTAACATAGAACAAAAGAAATAAACATATAAGTAACAAAAATGGTAATAAATTAATAAGAAGCAGACGAAATATGTTAGAGAGAGTTTATATAAAATTAACGCAGATTATAAAGTTGATTTACGAGGGGATTCTCTGCTATATCACAGGCATTATTAAAATTCGTCGAGAGTTTCTGAATCCTTTCCGAAATCAATTCAACATCCGCTCTTTTGTGCAGATCAGAAGTGGAATGATGCCAAGGAAGATTCAGCATCATCTTTAAAATTTTATTTTGTGAAATTTGTAATTTTTTAATATGGGTTTTCGCAGCACTACCCCACACTGGACACCCATATAATAAGATAGGGGTGTCCAGTGTGGGGTAGTGCCAGTAGAGATATCGACTTCAGAAAAAGGACTCTAAAAAAATTGAATGGGTGCTTTTTTACTATATCAATTTAAAAAAAAAGGTGACAATTTTGGTTTACCCAAAATATCTCTCGAAACAATAACGCTAGAGACTTGAATTCAATTTTAAATTATATAGTAGTAGTAGTAGTAGTGATTTATTTGGTTCAATAATTTCAGTGTTTGGTACAAAATTCACAATAGAGCATTGGCTTTTGCCGTCAGCCGAAAATGAGTGTGTTCTTTAAATAAAAAAAAATAATGTATTATGTAAGTAAAGTTTAAATAATGTTTTTGACCATCTAGTTTTACTATTAAGAAAATATATAGTTATGTTTATTTAGAATGCTTCATTCATAATTTGTTGCCGGTATTTTAATGCAGTTTTTAAGAAGTTATATAGAAGACTCCAGTTTTCTCCGTTGAGGATTTGAAGGATTTCGTCCAACGACAGTGTATTTTTGTCCCAGATTGCTCTTCTTATTGGGCTAAGTATGGGACAGGAACCCACGAGGTGTTGTACATCTTCCCTTACTCTTAAGTTGCACATAGTGCACTCCACATCTGTTTCATTGATGTATGGCAGGTAATTTAAGTATATTAATTCTCCCCTGGTTTTAAAAATGGTAGATATCATATCTAGGTTAAATCTATCATCAAAATAATTCTTCGGACCAAGGTCATGCTGCAATAGTCTGTATGTTGTTCTTGACTGGCTTTGTTCGCTTTGGTTCTTAAATTCAATTCGTGTAGACTCTTCTATTTTTGATATTACCTCTTGTATCTTACTCCTTGAGGGCATCTCGTTATTGTATTCCATAATAACGCTGTGGGCGCTGCTTAGCCTAGCCCATTCATTAAAAAATTGCAGATTTCCCCTTTGGAGATACTTCAGTACTTTGTGCGGGAGACGGTTGCTCGATAGTGCCATGACTTTCTGGATGTAGCTGAAATGGAGTTCGAGAGTGTGTATATAAAGTGGTGGTAAACCTGTTTCCAGATGTACCATGTAGTTTGGAGTGTTGAATGGTAATCTGAAGATTTTTTTGACAAAATATCTTAGAAGTTGTTCCACCTCTTCATATTGGTATATCCCCCAGACTTGTGCCGCATAGCACATTATGGACCTCATAACTGCATCAAAAATCTTATACTTCGAGCTCGGAGGGATATTCCTCTTGCTCAACACTCCATTCCAGGTACTATTAATCGCGCGTTTTGATTCTTTTAGTTTTTCTTGCAAGTGTTTTTTGAAAGACAGTTGTGGTGTCATGAGTACACCAAGATATTTATACTCCTTGACTATTTCGAGATCTTCATTGTTCCAAGTCCATTTTTCGTTTCCAGCAAATCGTCCTCGTCCGTTGCGAAAAATCATGATTTTTGATTTGCTCGTATTGAGTTGAAGATTCCATAAGTAGCAATATTGCTGTAGTTTGTTGATCATCAGCTGCATCATGTTGGGGCTCTCTGCTAGTATGACAATGTCATCAGCATATAGTAGCAGCTTTATTGCAAGACCATCAAACATTATACCTCCAGGAAGGGAATCTTTGAGATCATCAAGAAAAATTGAGAAGAGTATTGGGCTCAGAAGGCATCCCTGCTTGACTCCTGTTTTCGTCTGAAACCAACTAGACAAAGTGTTTCCATCCCATACCGCCGTAAGATTATCCTCATAAAGATTCTGCAATACCTTGAGCATTTTCGTTGACATCCCTAGGTTACTCAATTTAAAAAATAGAGCTTTCCTATCTATCGAGTCGAAGGCAGCCTTAAAGTCAACGAAGAATGCGTAAAGTTTCTTTCCTCTATCCAGGAACGACTGCGCAATGCCAGTAAGGGAGAAAATATTGTCCACGGTGGAGTAGTCTTTTCGGAAACCCGCTTGGAACTCACTAAGTAGATCGTTGTCTCGGATCCAGTTCGTCAGTCTCTCCAACATAATCCCAGTAAATATTTTTGTCACTGTATTGAGGAACGAGATTCCTCTGTAATTGCTTGAATCTTTTGGGTCACCCTTCTTTAGTAAAGGAAATATTATATTTTTCTTAAAGCTTTCCGGTGCCTTTCCAAAATTAAAAATAGAGTTGTAAGCCTTTGTAAGCTCTTCTAGAAAAGTTTCGGTTGAATTTATGAAGAATTCATATGGAATACGGTCTTCACCAGGAGCTTTGTTAATGTTGCATCGGGAGATGACTCTGCTTACATCTTGTACAGTTATTGGGCGATCTAGCTCTTCTACTTCCAAAAATGGCAGCGCAAAGTGAAGTTCGTTTTCATTGAGATTGTTGTTCAGGAGTTTCTCGAAATGGGTTGCTAATATAGAAGCATCAACTTTTATATTCTTCCCAAGAGTTGTGCCGTTTATTGTCTTCACGATCTTCCAGAAGGATCTGCTATCGTTAACATCCTTTAGTTTCAATGCTATTGTGAGAGCGTATGCTTTTTGTTTTTGTTCGCACAGCGTTTTGTACTTTTTGCTTGCTTCTTGGTATAGGTATTTCGTGTTTGTGGTTCCAGTTTTTTTTAGTATCCTTAAGAATGTGAACGACTTTTTTCTGGCTGCTTCGCATTCCCAATCATACCAAGGCTGTTTTCCCTTTTCCCTTTTTCTCGATTGGAGTGGTCTTGCGGCTGTGACTATACTATACAGGTTGTTAGCTCGTCTGTTCCGTTAATGGTTTCGATCAGTCTCTGATTTACTAGCATAAGTTCTTCATCTAGGTTTGATCTGTATCTCTCTTTTATTTGTTCTCTCCATTGCAGCTTTGGTAATAGATAACTGCGATCGATGGTGTTGCCATCATCAGAGCTGTATATCATATTTGAAGATATTGGTTGGTGATCTGAATGAGTTAAATCATTCACCTTAAAATCATCGACACACTCAAGCCATTTCCCTTTAATGAAGCAGTAGTCTATCGTTGAGCACGCAGCACCCCTAATAAAAGTTAAACTTCCTTCTTTATTACTTTTTGAGCGACCGTTTAGTAGTATTAGTCCGATGGTTTCACACATTTCTATTATTTTTTTGCCATTTCCGTCGATTTTTTTATCAGTTGCTGCCCTTAATTCTGCAAATAATTCTGGTTGTCTCCCTTCGTTAATAATTATTTGGTTGTCTCCAACCCTACCATTGAAGTCTCCCATAAGCATAATATTTTCCTTCTCAAATTCCAACAGGAAGTTATATAAGCTGGTGAAATCATCCATCCATTTGTTGCAGTTTAAGTATATTGGTATTATAAACGTTTTTCCTCTTTTGCTGCCAATTTCGATTATTTCTCTGTTCATTACATTCACAAAATTACATTTGATTTCATTCTTTAATTCTTTCTTAACACCATACAAAAAACCTCCACTAGCCCTCCCCTGCACAGACGATCTCACTGCTGGTATCCAGAGTAGTTCATAATGTTGAAAGAAGTTATCGAAACGTTCCATATTCTTATCTACATAAGTTTCATGCAACATAAAAATATCATATTTATTTATAAATTGAAAAAAATCGTAGAATAATATTTTATTTGCTAATCCTGCTACATTAAATGATAAAATACTTAAATATTTGTTTGAATTACTAATTTTAATTTTATTTCTACAACGGCTGACGGCATTACAACTAAATACGCTGAACGTGTTCATCGAGATTCCCTATTTGAGTTCGGCTGGACTGACTGCAACTTGCGTTTCCACCATAATTTGACATTTCTCGATTGTTATTTAGCAGCTGTTTAACTGTCATCCCATCTTCTTGATCGCACGTCAATCTATTGTTTACATCCAGATAGTAATTTTTTCCCTGGATTTGGAGTTTGTCTCCACGAAGTTGTATTTTAATATTTGGATTTTTTGATATAATTTGTTCTTTTATTTTGATAATTTGTCTTCGCTTTTCACGCGCAGCAAAAGGATAATCTCTGTGTATCGAAATACCAGACCCTTTGAGTTTACTTGCGGCTTGCAACATGTGACTAACGTGTTCTCTATTTTGAAACTCAATTTAAACATTTCCAACATTTGCTCTTGTAGATCTAATTTCTTTCGTTGATGCAACAATTGCGGGATTATGGTTCTCAAGCAGATCCATGCAGATTGATTTTGCTTTCTCAGCGGCGACTTCTCCATTCTCAACAGGTATGTGAACCACTATGTTTTTTTCATTGGTTTTATTTGAAAGCCACTCTACTTGCTTCTCAAGAGAGATGCAGCGGGTTTCCATTGTCTGCAGTTGAGTTTGAAGGTTAGCATTCTCTTTTTTTATCAACTGCAATTGTGCCCCGATTCCTTCGAGATCAGATTTTGTTGCCAAAAGCTTCATCTTTGCGTCCAATGTTGTTGATATAGACTCACAAATCATGGTTTTTAAGTCATTCACAGACAGATTACTAATCGCCATTTCCCCTGATCCTCCCCGTTGTTTTACTGGTGGGAATGTGGGCGAGGTGTCGTGCAGCCCCCGTTTCGGATGTTGAGTGGTATTAGTGAAAAATTCCAAGCCTTTGTTCGGTGGCGGTGTTCGGTTCATTTTTAAAAATTTTAAATTTCCAAATCTGCGATTTCACTTACAATATGAAATGTTTTCGACTTACCCTTGCAAGGATATAAGTTTAAGTTTCAATTGGCGCACTTAAGCGAATTTATTTCGGCACTTTAAGGAGTATTTTCTTTATAAACAACGGAGCTCAGTCGCAAACACTTTTGATCCACTTTACTCTCACACTCACACTCACACTAAATTATATATTGTAATGTAATACCAAACCAATATATTTTTGGAAAAAAATCCAATTAACGGTTTTTTTTTTATAAATGAAAGAAATATTTGTCACGTCGAAAACTTAACGAACAAAAAATTATTTTATCTCCAAAATAATTTTGTACAACGAAGAATAATGTTTTTAACATGTTGTAAAATTTTGAGAAAAATCGAATGGACACATTTTTTATAAAAAAATAAAAACCAAAAAAAAATTACTCAAAGTTGGTAAATCTTTATTTTTTCAACATACAAAGTACAAATGTTTTAATATAAAATATTTACGAGCATGGCTTAAAAGCCGTCTGCCGATTATATCTCAAATTATTACATTAAAATTTACATTTATAAATTTTAAACAAAGCAAGAAAATTGAAAATGAAAAAGTGTAGAGTATTTTAACATTAAATATAATTTTGCCAGTTAACATAGACATATTTTAACAAAATATCATTAGAGTTTAAGGCTTTATTTTAATCAGATTTAATTAAAAATAATAGAAACTTATATAGTAAATATATTGCAAAAGTTACATTTAAAAAAAAAAAAATTTAAACTAGTGTATTAAAATTTAAAAGATTGATGAATTAATCGATTAAGAGTAATGGTAGATTAAGGGATTCAATGTTAACTGAAAGATGGGCTTTTAGTTTAATAGATTGAATAATATAATAATATATATAAATAATAGATTGATTCTAAAAGAGATTTACATAAGTATTTCTGTAAGCGATAGCTTCAGTAAGAAACCTGATAAGAACTTTCCAACCACACTCACCATTTAGAATTGAGTAACTCTCTTCTGTAGAAAGAAAGCTTTTCCTAAAGTATAAACGTCGAATTTCTTGGAGTATTGGCCACCTGGCTAGGAAGTGATAAACGTTTTCGATTTGATTAAGGTTGCAAAGATTACAATTATGATTTATATCAACCCTATGTGGTCTGTAATTTAGCTCTAGCATTTCAGTTCGGATCTTAAATATAAAACTCATCTCGTTAACTTTGAATTCTTTTCGAAAATAATTAGCTTCCGCCAAACAATGATTCAGTTTGCTGTATATCGTTCTTGACAAGGATTCTTTAGCACGGTTCAGAGAATTTTGAAATATTTTTTCGTCAATTGCTGAGATGCAGTCATAGAATTAATTCTTCCATGAACCAAAGTTATTCAATGCTAAATTCAATGTTGTATTATATTTAGTAGCTAATTCTTGCCAATCTTTGAACGGGCGGCGTGTAATAACGCTGAAGTGCAATCATGAGTACTTTTCTTTGAAGAACTTTGACAATTTAGTCCGCATTTGCCTTAAGGTTTTTTAAGAAAATTGGAGGTAGTCCAGATTCGACACATATTGCATAGTTAGGTGTGTTTAAAGGGACCTTAAATACACGTTTGAAGAAATATCTCTGGATAACTTCAAAGTCTTCACATACTTCGTAACCATACACTTCATTATCATAACAGAATGAACTTTTAATTGTTGCATCAAATACTTTGAATTTTACCATCGGTTGGATACATTTGTTATTAAAAAAAACTTGACCACATGCAGTTAATGGCTGATGTCGCAACTGATGTTTTATCTTTTATATGAGGTCCGATGTTTAAATTTTGTGTTATTGTAAAACCTTAGTATTTAAATTTTTTAACTACCTCTATTCACCATTAAGGTTCCGAGAACGGTCATTTCTGACATTATGATTATGAGATCTAAAAACCATAATCTTCGACTTTAAAGTATTTATTTGAAGATCCCAAGATTTACAGTACTGGTTAAATTTGGTAATTTGCAGTTGTAGAGTTACCGGATTATCAGCAACAATGACAAGGTCATCCGCATATAAAAGCACCTTAATAAGCAAATCACCATAATATAAACCCCCTGGAACACTGTCTCCAATGTCGTTAATAAAAAGTGAGAAGAGCAAAGGACTCAAAATGCAACTTTGCGGGACACCCACTTCTGTCTTAAATTGCTGCGAAGAGATTCTACCATTAGAAACTACCGCTGTTGTATTTGAAAGAAGTTTTTCATATATTCTTAAAAATTTTGTTGATAATCCAACACCTGCTAGTTTGAAATGTAATAGTTTTCTGTTTATAGTATCAAAGGGAGCTTTAAAATCTAATCTAAAAAAGCATAGAGATTAGTTTTCTTATCCAAAAAAACGTTTAGCGACATTAGTTAGAGTAAAAATTTGATCAACTGTAGAGAGGTTAGCTCGAAACCCAGCCTGAAAATAACATATTTTGTTGTTTGTTTCAACCCAAGGTACAAGTCTAAGATATAGCATCTCCTTTTTTATAGATCGCTACAATGGATGACTCTTTGAAAATCTTTGGTATTTCTTCGTTGTTGAACACTCGGTTAAGTAAGAACAATATTAAAATTTCTGAGCTGGCATTTTTCAAAAACTCGGCTGGGATGCCATCTAAACCCGAAGCCTTATTGTTTTTCATTTTTTCTAAGGCAAAAAGTAGTTCTGGCATTGAGAACGGAGTGTCTAGTTCTTTGATGTAAATTAAAGGTAACGCAAGACATTGTATGTAAGAATGGTTAGGATCTACTTTTGTAAGTTTTTCGAAATATGGGCCCATCATGTCGATACTGATTGGAATAACATTCGATCTGTTTCGGTTACCCATTGCGATATTGGCTTCAAACTAATTTAATTTTATAAGAAATATTGTTTGTAATATTCGGTAAAATTTTGAGAAAAATCTAAGTGACATTTTTTTTACAAAAAATAAAAACCTAAACAAAATACTAAAACTTGGTAAAAATTTACTTTCGACTCAAATATCTATTCAAAATTTAAAAATGTTGGCTTCAAACTAATTTTATCTCACAGAAAATATTTTTTTCGACATTTAGTAATTTTTTTATAAAAATCCAAATGTCAGTTTTTTCATCAAAAAAATACAATCTACAAAAAAAATACGCAAATTTTTTATTTGTTTATATAAGAAATAAAACTTTTAAAAAATGCTACTAAAATTGGTAAAAATTGGTTTTCGACAAAAATTCTCGTTAACAAAATTAGATTTCGCAATCAAACAATTTCACTATATGCAAAATATTGTTTGATTTCGAAATCAAACTACATATTTCATTAAATGCAAAATATTTTTGGTAATTTTAAAATTGACAACTTTTTTAACAAAACACGAAACCCTACAAACTTTTAACCAAGTCAAATCGACAAACGGGATGGGAAGTTATCAGTGTGAGTCGCATCCCAGCCTCTTTTTTCAATACATTTCAAAAACTTGATATAATAGGATTGTTTATATGACAGATTTCTTACAAGAACAAAAACTTCTTCGAACTTATTTTTGCTTTTTTTTATTGAAAAACATTTTAGCATTTGTTTCAGATTAATTTGAGACACGTGAAAGAACTTATGAAGATTTTTTGAAAATTTTATGAAATACTATAAATATTTCAATTAAATGTCAAGGAAAGAAATTATAGATGTGGATAACCTTCACGAATTTAATCGAAAAAAATCTACTTAATGAATTTAGATAGCCTCAAAAAGCCTTGTATGCTACATATGTATATGTGCTTTTCTTAATTTAAAAACTAAGGCGCAAAATTTTAGACGATTTAGTACGATGTTAAATCATTTTTAGTATGATATTAAGGTATGTTTGTTTTGTTTGCTCCACAATCTGTCATTATTTAGATGTATTCATGTTTTTTTTTTTAATAAAATGGTTTTAGCATGATACTAGTTAGCAAAACAATAAAAAGTGTTTAAAATTAGTGAAAAGTTAGTAGATTACTATGTATATAATAAATTGTTAACTAGTATTGTGCTAAGGCCTTAATAATAGGTTGTTTAAAATTTTGCGCCTAATTTTTTAAAAACCTTACGTGAAGGAAGATTTGAATAAGGGTTATCAAAACGTGGAAAAAACCATTGTCGGCCAGCGTAGTTAATTCCTGCCCATAATCGTCGAACTTTGAAAGATAATTTTAATACCTTTGCTAAAGGGAATCAAATCTATGTTTTTCAAAAAAAAATGTAATTTAAATTTTTAAAATCTAACCTGTTATTTGAAACTTAAAACAAAAAATTAAAAAACCAATATCAGTTACATAAAATAATTTATATTAAATTAAAGAAATTGTTTCATAATAAAAGATTAATATTCACGAAACATGCCCCCTACCTAAAATACTTGCAAGTATTTCAAGGACTATTAAACTGGTGCGTGTGGAATTGCACAATTTTAATTTTATAAAGAAAAATATAAATATAATAAGCAAAATATTATGCATAAAGATAAGTAATTTACACACACATTAAAAAAGCAAGAATGTGCCAAATAAGTATTTTCATTAGTTATATATCTGTATGTTCATATACATGTAAATAAATGGCGTAGCTTATGGTATATGAATAGGTTTTATTTTGAAATGCTGTTTATGTATATGGAAGTTAATTAAAAGCTTTAAAATATTTTGTGTTCTTCTGTTGTTCAATTAATGTATTTTTTTTATAATTTTTATTTTCTTCAACCAGAGAATTTGTGTACAATATTGAGCAGCAAATTAAATGTGTATAGATATACATTTATATAACTTTATAACATTGAGATTGTTTAAACAAAAAACAATACAATTTTGAATAAAGTATCGTATCCGTATAGATATGTAATGTACCTATTTACTTAAAGCATGTTACAAAAGATAGGTAGATATTTAAAAATTGGTATAGAAATAAGTATATACGCTGTTTGAAAAGTAACTAAGAATATAGGTGTGACTAGTCTGGTTTTTGTATGTAATTTGATATGTGTTGGTTTTGACAAACCACAAATTGCTGCCATTTTTTAACACTTCTTTTTTCCCTAAGACATTATGAAAACACGTCTTTATGGCTTAAAATCAACACATTTTGGAGGTATTTTTTTGTTCTCTTCGGTTTATTTTTTGGTTATATCTACTCCTTGAAGGAACTGCATCATCTTTTACAAAACAATCCTCCATCTAACATATATGTACATATGTATGTATGAACGTACATACACAAATGCTCGTATTTAAACAAGAAAATAAAAGAGAAAAACTTTCAAAGAAGCACTGTGCTGTGCACGAGTATATTTATTTTAAGACGGAAACTCTTTATTTCCTTATAGAATAATATAAAATTGTTGATGTTGAAGCTTAAGTTTGGAATTGTGTGGTTTATGTTTGCACAAAAATAAAAATAAAAATAAAATTTAAAAGAAGATATGAGAAGACTTACATCATGCCGTATATGCTATGCTTGAGATCGGAATGTTCTGCATTTATGCTTCTCTTTTTTTTTACAGAACCGGCTAAGTCAAATATAGACTAAAACAGGGATGTTTCTAGGGCGCTATTTAGATCTTTAAAAATCAGTTTTAACCAATTTTCTTTTTTTAATCATGAGACTCTTTTTCATAAAATATCAAAAAATAGTGTCTTAGTGATTTGATTTTTGATTTGAAACGTATTCAGTTGGATTCTAGAATTCAAATGAAATCTAATATGTAAATCGAGTGAATTTGGTTACATTCCCATATTATTCAAGTTAAATCAATTGTGTGTGACTTAATTTCTAGTAATTGTTCTTCTGTTATATGTAAAAATTTACAAAAGAAAAAACTCATCAATTACTAATTTAATATAATTCTCTATATTTTGTCAGAATCCATTCGAAAAACACTCTCAAGTCGATTGCATCTTAACAGAGTCCAACAAACCATTTGCAAAAATTAGGTCATAAAATAGTTCTTAATAAATTGATAATAAATTAAATACTATTGGACTTAACTTCAGTGGTAACCCTTCATTTCAATTTAAAGTATGAAACTTGAATATAACTCTCATCCCTGGGCTGGTGCTCCAGTAACTTATTTAAGCCTCTTGGACAGTATTCAAAGAAGAGCTTTTAAAAAGATTGGTGACATTAACATCATTAACTCGATAACGTCACTTGAACATCGACGCAAAGTTTCTTTTCTCACCCTTTATTACCGTTATTTCAATAGACTATGCTCTAGTGAAATATAGCCTGTTGCATTCCTCCCCTAAACATTTTAACCGTAATACTCGCGCTTCTAGGAATGCCCATCACTTTACCCTTGAGATTCAATTTTTAGCCGTACTACGCGAATGTGGAACGCCTTGCCACGCTCTATCTTTCCCTATCATTGCAATGTTCAGGAATTTAAAATCAATGTACACCGACACCTCATATCCAACCCTTCCCTCTTTTCCTAATACTCACACTGTGTCTTTGGAATATTAAAGGTACCTATACAAAACCCTTTTAGTGTTCGCTAATTAATACAAAAAAAAAGAAAAAAAAAGTCAATTATCGTGTACCTCTAGGGAGTCACTTTGGCCCAATGCTGTTTATTTTATTTATTAATAATTAGCATTTTGTTCTAAATAATTCTATGTCACTAATCTATGTTAAAATATTTCAAGTTATTGACTCCATGATGCCGTGATAGTTAGTGCACAGGACTGTCATGCTAGAGATATTGGGTTTAATCCCTGCCTGTGCCACCTAAAGTTATTCACGGCCTCTTGCGAAGAATTGACAAATCCTCCAAGAGTAATTCTTGTGATGACGAGTGCTTTCTCAAATGAGCCGTCCGGATTCGTTATAAAAACTGTAGGTCCCCTTCATTACTGAAATGACTCAAACACAGCTATGGTTGACAGTTGTAAGTCAATAGGCCCTATTAACTCCATCAAGAATTGTAAAGAGCTACAAGAAGATTTAAATCGGTTTCGGGAACGGTGTGATAAAAATTGTTAAATTCAAGATATTAACTTGATATTGATGGCTTCCCTTGATATATCTTCCATAAATTTTTGGCCATAGAGAGTATTTGCTTTATATCTGGTGTATTGATCCATCTATTCTTTGTCGATAGAATTGCAATCTGAGTCCGTCTAACTTAAATAGAAATTTACACCTTAGAATTATTTTTTAGCAGATCTATGGCTTTTACTTCACTCGCAGTAAATTCTCTTTACTCATTGACTCTACGAATGTCAATATTAAATCTGGAAGCTCTACATTTGCTAAAAGTAGTTGAAATTACAATAATTTTAACTTTATATTTAAGTAAATTTTGTAGGTAAACAAAAAGTTAGCATTCAACGCACTTAATACATATGTCATTTGACCAGGCTTTAAAGACGATTATTCAATCGTATGGAGTGTAATTTCTCCACTATTTTTGGGAAGTAGTTTTTCTTACACCCTGAAGTAGCAGCCGTGACGTAGGACAGTCCAACATCTGTTACATTTTTAATTCTTTAAAAAATCCAGTAATAGTCAAAGCCCAACTTTCTCCAATTCACTTTATTAATGATTTGGAAAAAACAAGTCTATAGAAATAAAAACTTTCCACTCTCACTTATTTTGGAAAAGAATATAAATCAAATAAGAATTGCATTGAGAGTACACTTCTCTCTATACCCCTCTTTACCACCCAAAAAAATACCTTTTACTCTATATCAATATTTCAAAAATATATTGGTAACAGAGTTTCTCACTTTTACTCACTTAATAACTAGGAAAAATTTGAAATTGGATTGGTCTAGAAAATGCCTCCATTTCCACTTGTTGAAACGTTTTGTACATGTACGAGATACTACCTAAAAAAAAGTACGTATCTAGAACTCCTAGGGCTGCTGCAACTTTTTGCTTTTCGAAAAAATAAACAATCAATTTAGAAGATATTGTTATTTTTTTCAAGAATGAACGATGTCTACATCTAACGCAAAAAAAAACATAAATATTTGCTAAGAAATATTTCGTTTTTGGTATCAACTTCCAATCATGAAAGCAACCAGGATAAACATTAAATCAAGTCAAGAGAATAAATATCAAAATATTTTTGTCTGTAGAAGAGTCTGAATTGTAATTCCACAATTCATAAACTATTCAAGCAAATAAATATAAATTTGACAGTCAGTTGATATTCATGACAATCCAAATCACTCGGTTGTCAAAAATCTGACATCAGTTATTCTATAGAGTCTAGCTAAAGGGCGCCAAATTTTCTCGCCCGTCACTGATATTAAAAGAGAAGCCCTCACAATACAGATATACGCGATTATTTGAAATGACTTTATGCGACAGCTAAGATGAACAACAGAGACAACGAAATGAAAAAAAAAGAAGGAAGAAGAACCTTCAAAGATTTGAATATTATAATTAAATGTAAATAAGAACAGGCAAACCTACCACACCATATTTATATAAAATATATTATGCAGATATAAGTATCTTTCCATGTCTCGTGTTCTTCTTAGATTCTTTTTTTTTTGTGAGTTGGTTTTCATTTTCCATTCGTAGCACATATTTTACTCCTTTTTGGTAAAAGACGAGGATAAAGATGAGGATGATGATGATGCTGATGTCCTTCATCATCGTTTCACAATTCAAAATAAACACACGACAGGATGTTTCGTTGATATTTGTTCAACAATAACTTTTACAACCTTTAAAGCTACAAAAAAAATGACGAAAAAGCAAAAATGGGCCAGGATGAAGTGACATCAAAAACAGGGAATCCTTTTCCAGAGAAGAAAATGGCATTTTTTCTTGCATCACAATACTCGTATACTTATTGAAACGAGTCCTTGTGCCAACAGTAATTTCAACTTTACGTTCATAAATACACACACGTATATTTTAACATTTATACATGTATGTATATACGAATGTTCCAAGAAAAATCAAAAGAATAAATGCCATAGGAAGTTCTTCTACACATCCGCTCGTTGCAACCTTCGCATCATCATCATTAACATCAACAAGAAATTTGTCTTAGAAGACTTCCTGGGTGTATTTTTATATTCATCGCCTGGTAATTAGAAGATTATACAGATGATTCACTATTATGTTTTGGATAAATAGTTTCAACTCCGTGTAGGTGGCTATGTACCTACTATTTTTCATTCTCTTCTCAAGGTATGCACAGCATGATCATGCATAAAATATGGAAACGACGATGATGGTTGTTGCATATCAAAGGTATCTGTATCACACATTTGTAAAGAATATTTTACATTTCCTTTTGAGTTTTACATTACATGCACCGCACCTACATATCTATGCATGTAGTGTGTCTAAATCCAAGAGTACACGGATATATGCATCCTTGAAATTAAATATTCCGGAAAAGTCTTTGATAGGAATTTATGCTTACCAATATAAGTTTCCTTTTCCTCCATACAATAACCTTGTCAAGGATTTGTGTTATGCAATTTTCTATTTTTGTGTCCATTCACACAAATATGCTGCGAAGAGAATTGCAGTTTCAGGGTGTTTACATAACATTTGAATGGTAAGTTGAGATTTTACAGGTATGTATATTTACTTTTTTAAATGGGAATCACCTTCACATCGTTTCCTTAGCAGCTAGGAAATCATTGAAAAATGAGCAGTTTTCATTTTTACACGTAAACATTCTGAAGTATCATTTGGAGTAATTTCCTCTAAAAATTACGGACAATTTTAAATATTATTCTTGTTAGAGTCATAGACACACCATATATGGTGTGTCTATGGTTAGAGTGTAGTGTAGGTAATTGGGACTTGATAACGCTTGATTAAAGTATCAATTTTAAAAAATTAATTGGAAATAATATTTTGATCTGAAGTTCATGAAACAAAAAATTTAACAATAATAATAATTAATAAACTTATAGGTACTAAAGAATTTAAGAATTTTCAAAAAAAAAATGAAACTTCTTTACCTTTGCTTTCGATTAATTCCAATATTGGCACATCATTAGCTTCATATAAACTTTTAATATGGCATGATACCATAAATAAAGCTATGACCAACATCTGCCTGTAAACAAGAGTAATACAGCCAAAGCATGATGCTAAACACTCAAGGCAACATATTTCTCTTGGTAGATTGAACATCAGTTCCGTTATATGTATCTTATTGACTAACTGTCAAAATTGTGAAAAGGTTGAAGTTCGGTGTGCTTTCTGATTTATTTAAAAATAAAGAAATTCAAATTTACAATTATTGTTTTTTAAAGTCACAACATATAAATTAAGTCACATCACATAAAACTCATCAGTAAATTTTTTCGTTCATATTAATTTATTCTTTAACAGGCTTCTTGAGGAAGAATCTATTCCGAAATCATTTTTAAGAGCATGGATTTGCGCAATATTTAAAAAAGTTAATCCCCAGCGCCCAGACAACTACAGGGGTATATCGATTTTACCGTGTCTTCGGAAAATATTCACCCACCTTCTATACCATAGGTTGAAGAGAATCAACTACTTAGTATTTTCCAAGCCGGTTTTCGGTCGGGTCTATCAACAGTTGATCATGTATTTGCACTCACTACTATAGTCAAAATGTTTTAGAGAACTTTACGTTTTTTTTTTGTCGATTTAAAAGCGGCCTTTGATACGGTTAACAGGAGTTCTTTAATTTATAAAATTTCCACCCTAGGCATATCAACAAAATTTCTCAACTTATATAAGCTTCTTATAACCGATACCTCTGCTGCTGTATGGAATGGAAGTAGAATGTCTAGTTTCTTTAATACAAGTACTGGTGTTCCACAAGGTTGTGGATTAAGCCCATTAATGTTTGCTCTATATATTGATGACGTATTCAAAAATTTCCCTGGTGGTATTAAGGTTGTTGAAACATTAATACAAATTCTTCTATACGCGGATTACATTGTACTATTATCTGATAATCCAATAGCTTTGCAATTTTTGTGATTTATGGGAACATTTATAATGTTGCAAAGTCGCAAATCATGGCTTTTGAAAATTCTCAGTGAAGAAGAACTCGTAACCTTGATTTTTGCACACATGTAAAAGAAAAATGCACTGCAGCAAAAACGTCAATAAATCTTATGTGGAGTAGTTTCTTCTGTAACAAGTATATGGATGCAACTGCTAAATTTAGAGTGTTTGATGCAACGCTTATTTTCCAAGCGCATCTTTAAACTGGATAACTCAACACCTACATATGCAATCCATACTGAATCCGGTATGCCACAAGTATTTTTAAAGAATCTTAAATCAAATGCTGATTATATAATAAAAGTTATGAAAATGCCTGACTCAAATCTTCAAAAACAGATATTAAAATATGCACTTAGACTTCAAATATCGCCAATATCTTAATCAAATGAGTGTTATCTTTAAAGCAAGGACTGAAATGCTATTTTTAAATCATAGACCTCATAGAACTGACCTTCGCCCGATATGTAGTTTGTGCAACAGCAATGAAACTGAAAACGTGTATCATTTTCAAGCTGTGTGCCCAACCTTACAAGAAATCCGCAGGCTTTACTTCTCAAAGAGAAGATAAAAAAGGATCTTTTAAATGGTTGCTCAGGTTGGAACATTTTTTGTCTCTATGTGAACCATGCCTTAGGTTACCGTAACAATTTCATCGATTGAATTTTAAACTAATTTAAATGATGATTAAGTTTTAGTATCCTTTAAAAGTTTTAATTTCTTGTTATAAAAATATTGACTGGATTTGTCTCAGAAAATGATCTTATATTAACAATATTCTGAAACGGTTGAAATAATTTAGATGTCAATATCTTCATTTATTCTCGAAATATTCAAATCGGATATCAGTTTTTACCAATTTTGAGTACTATTTTTGAAAGATTCTTATTTTGGCAATAAGACTTTTGTAAAAAAATTTACCAAATGTTAAAAAAATGTCTTGTATCATAAAATTAGGGTAAAGACAATATCTTTAACTATTTCCAATATATTCGAAGCAAAAATCAATATTTACCAACTTTTAGTTATTTTTTTAGACTCAAAAACGTTATTCTTTGATGCGTACAACGATTATAAAAATTTTGAAAAATTAAGATTTTTTTGAGAAATCAAATGGCGTTTAAATTTTTGAAAACAAACTTTTTTACAAGTAAATTTTTAAATCTTAAAATACAGACTCTTTGGATACACGAGCAAGTTCGTGGGAATCAGTCGTGCATTTTATTTTTGTTTTTTTTAACTGCTATAATACAAAAATCATGCACTCAATTTTTGTGAAAGTCCTTTCTGCATCTTTTAGTGTTGATATCTTAAAACTAAATTTATTTGAAGCCGATATCTCTGATGGCTCTTGAGATATGGCCGACTAAAAAACACTCCCGAAAGTACGAACGTACGAAAATACGTACACACGCGATCACATAGATCTGTCTAAAAATCTTTTATTTAAGTTCTTGGGACCTTAAAACGTCGAGACATTATTAATTATTTGTAATAAATACTTGTAATAGGAAGTTACTATCGAAGTTGGTCATCTTGTGGCCAAAATCGAAAGGACAATGACAGATAATTTTGACTGCACCAAAAGTGGTTACAAAAGCGTTAAAAGATGTGCACACACTTTTAAGACCCTCTCTCATGTCTAAATGCAAAAGAATTCCTGGTCAGAAGAATTGTTTATTAATGTTTTCGTTATTAATTTAATCTCAAAAAATTGTTGTTGTTAGCTATCTCTGAAACGGTTACGCGTATGAAAAAATATTTGAGACCCAAATTTTAGCATATCGTTCGTTGCTTTATTTATAGATACGGAGATAATAAACTGCTTATTCGTCGATTACCACGATATTGGCGGTACTCACTTATAACGCAGACACTAGACTTTAAGACTTTTTACACAATATTCAATAAGACAAAATTTACAGTTTACTAACGTCATGGTAGCTTTCCAAGGAGCTGACATCGACTCGGACCACTACCTCGTTGTATCCAGGGTAGCACTTCAGGTTTCCAGACCCAAGGCAAAACAGGGTGATGCTGGGAGAAGATACAACGTCGAACGGCTACAATCTACAACATATCGTTAAATCCTTCTCCGATCGAGTTACAAGTAACCGCTCTCGACGTTCTCTGCCGCCAACACAATGTATCGAGATCCAATGGCAACATTGCCAAGATGCAATCAGAGAAGCCGCCTTTGACGTGCTGGGTTTCAAGCAGCCACCAACAAGGAACCTCTGGTTTGATGAGGAATGTCGGTAGGCAAATGCAGACAAAAACAGGCACGCAAAGCGGTGCTGAATAGAAGGACGAGAGCTGCTCACGAGCTCTATGAGCAGAAGAGGCGAGAGGAACACCGACTTCTCAGAAGGAAAAAGAGTTAGATTGAGAAGCTTGCGGTCGAAGATGTTGAGAGGTTTAAAAGCAAGAATGAAGTTCGAAAGTTTTATGAGCAGGTGAAACAAAATTTACAATAACATAAACCTCGAGCCGAAGGCTGTGAAGACGAAAGTGAAAACATCATAGTGGAACCGCCAGTCAATGCTGAGGATATGGAAGGACCACTTCTGCAGACCGTATAACGGCGACGACGAACCGAATTCCGCTGTCAGGAAGGATGATCCATTCAACATAGATGATGAACGCCAAAAATCTCGTCTTCCCGACTAAGACGAAGTAAAAATTGCCATGTTTTAGCTGAATTCTAACAAAGCCGCTGGAGCAGATGGCTTGAATGCCGAGCTCTTTAAATATAACTTGGAGATAATTTGGTTAGAAGCATGCACCAAGTTATCTGTAAGATATGGTCAGAAGAAAGCATGCCCGATGAATGGAACCTCAGTATTGTTTGCCCGCTTCTGAAAAAAGGAGACCCTCTAACCTGCACCAACTATAGAGGCATCAGTCTGCTTAACATCGCTTAATAAAATCTTCTCCGCCGTAATATGTGAACGTATAAAGCCCATCGTCAACAACCTAATAGGTCTTTATCAGTGTGGTTTTAGACCAGGAAAGTCCACAGTCGATGAAATATTTACATTACGGAAGATCTTGGAAAAAAACCCAAGAACATCAAATCGACACCTACCATTTTTTCATCGATTTCAAGGCCACATATGACAGTATCTACAGGGACGAGCTGTATAGAGCCATGTCTAGTTTTGGCATCCGTGCCAAACTCGTCCAATTGTGCACGATGACCATGGAGAATTCACTCTGCTCCATAAGGGTTGGAAACAACTTAACAGAACCTTTCGATGTCAAATAAGGCTTTAGACAAGGTGATGCTCTGTCATGCGATTTTTTTAACATCGTACTTGAAAGAATAGTGCAGAGCTCCCACGTCAACACTAGAGGCACAATCTTTTAAAAGTCTGTCCAATTACTAGCATATGCTTATGGCATTGACATAATCGGACGAACTCAGCGTGATGTCTATGGAGCTTTTGTCAGTATTGAGGCAGAGGCGGCAAAAATGGGTTTAACTGTTAATGAGTGCAAAACAAAGTACATGCTGTCGTCAAGAAAGGACTTACAACACCGAAGACGTCTCGGTCAAAACGTCACAATCCACAGACGTAACTTTGAGGTAGTTAAGGACTTCGTCTACCTAGGATCCGCTATTAACGCAGAAAACTATACCTGCGCTGAGATCAATCGAAGACTAACTCTTGCTAGCCACTGTTTCCTTGGGCTAAGAAAGCTATACGGTGAAGAAGCTTGGACTATGACAAAAGCGGATGAAAGCACCTTGGGTCGTTTCGAGTATGCATAGAAGGGGGGTGGAGGAGAAGATGGAACGACGAACTGTACGGGCTGTACAGCGACGTAAACTTAGTCAGAAGGGTAAAAGTTCAACGACTAAGATGGCTGGGTCACGTAGAGCGCATGGAAACCAATGCTCCGGCCCTAAAAGTCTTCGAATCCACATCCACAGGACAGCGCAGTTTAGGAAGACCGCGAATCAGGTGGCGCGCACAAGTGGAAAGTGACTTCACCTAACTTGGAGCGCGAAACTGAAGACATCTAGCTAGGGACCGAGCTAGATGGAGAAGTTTGTTGGGTGAGGCCCTAGTTCACACAGGACTGTAGCGCCACCTTAAGTAAGTAAGTACTGGGTTTCTTATAATGAATTGACTTGTAAACGTACCCTTTTAATAATCATCTAACTTTCAATGTGTATGTCCCTTTCAGTAAAGTGAACATTGTTGGGTTGGTCGAAAAAATTACTGCCGCTCAGGCGTCAATTCCGAAGCTTTCTCAAGAATTGGGCAATGCTCAGATCACATAATGGCGTATTTTGCGTAAGGATCTAAACAAGATGAAGCCGATCAAGATACAAATTAAGGCGGATATGCTATTTTAAGTGCCGTATAGACGTTCTTGAATTGAGCAAGTTTTCAAGTTCTTATTGAAAAGAGCTTTATCTCTCATTCCAAGGTGAAACCCCCATATCCATCTTGTGACAACTAAGCATGTTTTGATATTTTCTGCTATTCTGCCAAATTTCCCAGAATTATTATAATCGATTTATTCTTACAATAATGTTCCATCAATACTATCAAATGTTTAACAATGAACTAAAACCACAAATAAATTAATTTATTTTGTTGTATATTCCGATCATTATTTGCAAATGTTCTTTTCTTATAACATTCTCAAGAAGTTACAATAATCCCATAGTTGTTCGAAGGTATACTTATGAATTTATGTTACATATATACGTCATCATCAAATAGAGACCACTTATCATAAATTACATTCCTTTTACTCATACCAAGTTAGTTTTCTGCATCCATTTACTACAACTATTCTTATATTCAAGAAATGGCAGGATAACGTGCAATGAAATTGCAAATGGTACGAAGGTGTTAATAGAGGAATAACAAATGGTGCTTATGTTATACCTTTCATAAGTAAGTTTTGGTACGTGTGCCAAGTCACCCTTTATAATTGATAACATGAGTGTTCGAGCTTCAGCACTTTTGTATAATGTATCTATGATATATAAATAGAAAATTAACTGTTATTATTTGTTCATGGCTATGACTATAACATACATATAACATATGTATATGTGAAATCGTGGATAGATTTCTTTTAATAGGTTCTGGGTAAATATAATGATACGGTTAAGTAGGCAGAATCGAAATCTTCAGAAAAGCGATGATGATGATGCGAATGTTTATTGTTCGATAATTTTTCATTACAATCATTTCTGATTGTAAACTCTAATCTAAAAAACATAACGTAATGAAGTAGATTAGTGTCATAATGTACTTACGTAATATGTATGTTCCTATTAACTGAAAATGATTTGCATTTATCTTATTACGAATCATAGACGTTATAAATTAAAGTCTGAGTTGAACAATTCTTACTTAAGAACAAGAAATCATCTCAAAACTTCGATGACAAACAACTTTCGAGAATCTTAAATTATAACCAAGTGATTTTTAAAAGCTATCGGAAATTTCAAAAATACATGAAATCCTTATTGAAATTGATAATACAGACCATATAATTTAATTAATAAAAATTTCATGGAAATGTAGGCTACGGCTGAGCCTTAAATGGTCCATCCGATTTTGGCATACTGTTTCGAAGATTTTGGCCGGTATTTCACGAATAAATGCTTTTATTTTGGCTTCAAGTGCGTCAATCGAAAGCTTTTTGCAATATTGATATTGACATTAGCCTTGAGCGTTAAGCCCCAAATGTGAAGTTAACTGTTTACCGAACCGCACTAAACTTTCCTGTCACTTAATGCATTGTTGCGCGTGTTGTGTGGCACTGTCTGGTTGAAACCACTTTTTATGTCAAGCTCTTCTATTTTGCATAGAAGTTTGTAACGTAACAATTTGCACCATCTTTAAGAAATACGGCCCAATGATTCTGTTCGCATATAATCCGCACTAAACAGTGCCTTTTTCTGGATGTTTTGGTAGCTCTTGTAATGTTTCTAGCTCCTCTTCAATTCAAAAATGACAGTTTTGCTTGTTCACGTATCCAGTTAACCAGAAATAAGTTACGACGCTGAACACAATTTTTCGATCAAAAAGTGGATCTTCGGCCAACTTTTCAAGAGTCAAATTAATATTCACCAAGCATTTGGCGTTGTGAAAAGTCGTTCTAATTTAATTCTTGCACAAGTTACACGATTGAACAGAACGTTCAAATGATAAAACTTTATTATCAAAATGAGTGTTCGTTAACGCAAACGTCGCGCGCATTGCACCCATTTTACGGTACGTGGTGGCCCTTCACAGTCGACTCTTCAACGTTTGGTGGCTAAATTTGAGACGACCGGTTCAGTTTACAATCAGCCAACTTCTGTACGTTCAAGGAACGCAAGATCGGCCGAGAACATCGCCGCGGTCCGTGAAAGTGTACAGCAGAAGCCGCGGCAGTCTATTTCTCGCCGTGAACAAGAACTCGGCCTTTCGCAGAATAAACTTGGTAAATTTTGCATCGGGAATTCAGCCTACACCCGTACAAAATCCAACTGACCCAGGAGCTCAAAGTTCATGACCAAAGACAACGCCGTTTGTTCGCTGACTGGGCTTCGAATCATTTGGAAGAGGACCCCAATTTTGGCCCAAAAATCATCTTTAGTGACGAAGCGCATTTTTGGATGAACGGCTGTGTTAACAAGCAAAATTGCCATATATGGGACGACACCCACCCACGCGAGGTTCACTAGGTGATAATGTATCCTCAAAAAGTTACCGTTTGGTGTGGATATTGGGCCAGCGCCAGCGGCGTAATTGGTCGGTACTTTTTTGAAAACGATGTTAGTGAGGCGGTCACGGTCAACAGCGAGCGCTACATAACGATGATAACTAATTTCTTAATGCCCAAATTGAACCTTATAAACCTAGAAGACATGTGGTTCCAGCAGGACGGTGCTACGAGCCACACAGCAAATACCATTTCATTCCATTTCAACATCTACCCGCCCTTATTGAAAAACCCTTTACTAAAAGTCAATAATTTGCTAATGTTGGTCGTTTGTAAAACGATTCATAATTAAATTATAGACCAAACTGAACACAAACATACGTGAGCTGCCAAAACCAATATTGCTAAAAACAAAATAATGAAAAAATCAACCAATACTATAACAATATTCATATAGGTTAAATAGTGAAATAGCTATAAATTCTCTAAGAAAATTCCAAAAAAGTTTTCGATCAATAATAAGAACCAGAAGAACAAGCCGGTTTCGTAAATCTTAACCATAAATCATATTCAAAAAAATGTTAAGGGCTCAATTTCTAATAGTTACACAGAAAAAAAGAGCTAAGCTCAGATCAAGAATACCGGTGTCAAAACAAACCGACCCGGTGACGAAAGTTCCTTAATCTCGGAAATTCTTCATTCTTCAGACGAAAATTCTTGTTTTAATCTCGTTTTTTAAAAACTTCGACATCTTCTTTCAAGACTAATTAAACTAAAGTTAAGTATGTAATCGACTCATTTCAAGATTAAAAAGTTTATTTTAAGATCACTCATTCCTAAATAAACCAAATAAAAGAACAAGCATACTTAAAATATGTTTATATAGTTTTATTTTATGAATGTATTTTAGTATATTGATTTTAGCTCGAATTGACTTCAGCCCTTTTAATCCTTATTTGAGATAAACCTTCAGAACCAATTTCGTACTCACCCTATTTCTATTCCAAGATACCAAAAAGAAAAAATGTTAATAATTTAAGTGTATTTCCTATTTAAAAAAAAAAAACTCTTAAGTTCTTTAATTCTAAAATAAGTTTGTCCATTATTTAAATAGTATAAATGTAGTGGTAGACTTAAAAAATGTATTATTGTACTAATTCAAATAGAACTTATTATAGAACCATCTTCAAAAATGGAAAATGGGAATCAAATCCGAGGACTTGAATTTATTGGCACACAACATAAATGGTTTAATTTTAAAATAAAAATGTTTTTACTTGCAACTTCAAATTATTATTTATTTCATTTCTTAAAACTAAATAACAACAGCTGAAATATCTTGTACTTGTACCTTTAAAAATTTAATTCTGAGCAACCTTCGCAGTTTTCAAAATCAATTTCACCGGTAAAATTCAATATTGTTAAATTATTAAATCAATTGTTCTTACTTTTAAAGTTTTCGAGCAAAAGTTTTGAAATTTAATTTCGGTTTTAAAAACTAGTGAAAACAGAGGATTTACTCTGGATCAAATTCTTCCGCCATTATTCACTAGCACTTAACAAACACGACCGAACTGGAACACGACCGAACTGGAAGTAAACATAAATATGAAACAAAGATATACAATTTTTGGAACTTATATAATTGAGATTGTTTTGGCTTTTTTTAATATTATTTTGATTTGTTTTAACTTTGTGTCGGCTCATTTTTAGACTGTTGCCACTTAATTTAAGAACATAAATCTTCTTATGAGTCTCTAAAGTCTTATTTAAGTTTGTCATTCCCAAATCTAAATTTTTGGGCTTAAAATGTATGTTTTAAGAAATGTTGAGTAAAGAATAAATAATGTCGTTTTTGGGATAAACAAATTAAAAATACGAAAATCTTAAACCAAGCTCGTACATGATTTAAGCCTGGCTTTTTTCTCTGAGTTCAAAACTTTGAGAATTTGTATCCTTTGATATTTTTTATAAATCAAAGAAACTGAAATAAAATAATTGATTTTATCTATAAAATAATTTTATGCAACGAAGAATAATGTTTTTGACATCTGGTTATATTTTGAGAAAGACCTAAGAAAATATTACAAAAACTTGGTAAAAATTGATTTGCGACTCAAATATCTTTCGCAAATTTTAATATATTGGCTTCAAACTAATTTAATCTTTTGGAAAATATTGTTTTCGACATTTAGTAATTTTTTTTTATAAAAATGCAATAGTTAGTTTTTTTTTATAAAACTTAAAATCTACACAAAATTTGTAAAAATTGATGTTCAAATCTAAATATTTCTTGATTAAACGAAAATATTGATGTCAAAATGATTTAATTCTGTGCTAAATTTTCTTAGAAAAAAACAATAAGTATTTGTATATATACAAAATTCAAACTTTCAAGAGATGCTACTGAAATTGACGAAAATAGATTTTGAAAACAAACTTTTTCATCTTATGCAAAATATTAATAGCTATTTTTAGTTAATTTTTTAGAAAAAATCAACCGACAACTTTTTCACAAAACACACAGAAATAGTTTTCGACTCAAATATTTGAAAAACAAAAAAAGATATTGACTTCAAATTATTTATCTCACAGAAAATATTGTTATGAATATTTTGTTAAAGTTTGAAGAAAGACAAATCGACAGACAGGATGCGAAGCTAATCAGTGTGGATCGTATCCTATCCTCTTTTTCAATTTCAAAATCCAACCAACTTTAATAGAAAGCCCATTATTAACTTCCCATAGGAAGTTATTGTAATCGGTCTGATTTGTCGAATTGAAAATGTTGACATTTCTCGACGTTTTAAGGTCCCTAGAGTCTAAATAAAAGATTTTTAGAGAGATGTCTGTGCGTGCGTGTGTAGTTACACTGCCGGTCATAAGGTTAGAAGCAGGCATTTTCGAAAAGTAAAATTGATATTTCTCCCGTTACATGATGGTTTAGAAAAAAACAACTATGGTAAATGAGGGACTAATTTGTTAACAACAAAATATAAAATTTGGGTAAAAGAGAGATTTAGCTAACGGAACTTTCATGGCAAATTGTTGATTGAGTCAAGAATATGCGAAAATAAATCGGGTCATTAGATTAGAAGCAGTGAATAAATCGACGTTGTTTTGTGAAGTGCATACATTTTTTTTTCCGAAAAACGGTACAATTTATAAATGAATTGTTCTTGATTAAGTGTTAATAGAAATGGGCAACAAAAAATGTTTGACAGTGGAGGAAAGGGCAAGAATAGATGTTTATTGCTCTAAAGGTCTTTAATGCTTTGCTATAGCCCGAAAAAAAAAATTGAATTGATCATTGTGTCAGCAATTATTTAAAAAAACATTGGCTTACTCGAAAAATTATAAAAAAAAACTTAAGACTTCGCGAAACGCGAAGTATCCTTAGAATAGTGTCAAATTCAGCTTTATCGGCAGCTAAAACTAGGGAGAAAGCTAATGTTAAGGCCAGCTTATATACAAAATGACTTGGGAAAACATACAAAGCCTTCCTGGAATCAGTATTCCCCAATATAAGCGAGCGTTTTGGACCAATTCCATGGATTGTTCAGCAGGAAAACGCTCCCATACACACAGCCCGAGAGGTAAAATCCCTTATTGCAAACCAAAACTTCCACTTGCTGCCTGGGCCACCTTATTCCTCGGACCTAAACATATTTGAAAATGTGTGGGGCTAGCTTACACGTAAGGTACATGAGGGAGGAAAGCAATACGGTGACCAGGAAGCGCTAATTCATGGTATCAAATTGGCCTGGAGTGAGATTTCTTTGGTCTACTTGGAATCTCTTTATAAATCCTTAAAAGGTAGAATTTTTGAAGTTATTTTGAAGGCTGGTGGTAGCACACATTATTAAAAACCTAATGAAAACTAAAAAACATAACAAAATACAAATACTTGCATTTTATTTCCATTTATTTCATGTGCTTCTAATCTAATGACCCGATTTATTTCGCATATTCTTGACTCAATTAACAATTTGCCATGAAAGTTCCGTTAGCTAAATCTCTCCTTTACCCAAATTTTATATTTTGTTGTTAACAAAATAGTCCCTCATTTACCATAGTTGTTTTTTTCTAATTCATCATGTAACGGGAGAAATGACGATTTTACTTCTCGAAAATGCCTGCTTCTAACCTTATGACTGGCAGTGTACGTTCGTAAGTCCGTACGTCTGTACTTCCGTACGTTCCCGACGTTTTTTTCGTCGTCAATAGCTTAAGAACCAGTAAAGATATCGACTTCAAATAAATTTTGTTATACAGATAATAATGCAGAGAGATGCAGAAAGGACTCTCCAAAAAATTGCGTGGGTAGTTTTTTTGCCATAGCAGTTTAAAAAAAAGGTGAAAATTTTGGTTAACACTAAATATCTCACAAACCAATAACTTTAGAAACTTGAATTAAATTTAATATTATATATTGTAACGCGATACCAAACAAATACATTTTTGGAAAAAATTCCAACAAACCGTTTTTTTTATAAATAAAAAAAAATGAAAAAAGAATATTTGTCACCTCGAAAACCTTACGATCAAAAAATGATTTTATCTCCAAAACAATTTTTGCAACCAAAAATAATGTCGAATTGATAGTTTTTTTTTACAAAAAAATAAAAACCTAAAAAAAAATTAACAAAAGTTGGTAAAAATTGATTTTCGACTCAAATATCTTTTTAAAAATTAAAAATATTGGCTTCAAATTAATTTTACCTTATAAGAAATATTGTTTTCAACATTCGGTAATATTTTGAAAAAAAAACGGACTGACAGTTTGCTTACAATAAATAAAAACCTAAAATAAACAATGCTAAAACTTGGTAAAAATTTACTTTCTACTCAAATATCTTTTCAAAAATTAAAAATGTTGACTTCATACTAATTTTATCTCACAGAAAATATTGTTTTCGACATTCAATAGATTTTAATAAAAATCCAACAGTCCGTTTTTTCATAAAAAAAATACAATCTACAAAAAATAGTACTCAAATTTGGTAAAAATTGGTGTTCAGTCCTTGATATCTCGTGAACAATAGAAGATATTGACTTCAAATTAATTTCATTCATCCAATTTGTATTTGTTTATATTAGAAATAAACACTTTTACGAAATGCTACTAAAACTGGTATACAAAACAAATAACTTAAAAACTTACCTTAAGTTGTTATTTAAAACAAAAACGAACACTAAGATTTTACTTATAAATTTAAGAGACAAAATTAAATAAGTTAAAATGCAAGCAAATATTATATAGATAAGAAAACAATAGAATTTCAATTTAAAACTAAATATTATTCTCTGTTTGAAGTACATACAAAGGTTTCTAAGTACATACATATATCTCTCTAAATAAGTTAGGTAGGTAATAAACCTACACAAAAATAGAATTGACTTTAAAATACAATCGAAACTTTTGAGTACCTATACACCGCCGCTTATACCTATTTTATCTATCCTAAAATGGTTTCTTTAAAGGATGCTGTTTTTTCTTTTCATTTTCCGGCTGTCTTTATGAATGGCTGAACGTCTTTTTAAGTAAACACAGACACACATACACATAAATTTTACCTATTACTTGGTTACAGTTTGCAAAAGAACACTCCAGTTGGCTTTATACGAGTATGTCGAATGATGATAGGGAATATTTTGTGTAGTCTTCTATTAGGCTTGTGATGATGCTTGAAAAGACCAAAATATGAGAAACTGATTGCCTGAAGCCTATAAAGAAAACCTACAAAATGTTTCCATAATTTATACAAGTCCAATATTTTTCGGAATATGACTCTGGTACTACTTGTATACTGTATATGATGCTCTACGGCAATCAACCGAAGGCGAAAAATTCAAGGTACATACCTCCTACTTCTATCCATACATATATACATACATACATTCCGATCCCTTTTTACTCGTTCAAAAAGTTTTTCTCTCATTCAATTAAGTTGAGAGCTAGTCGCAAAAGGAACAGGAAATCACTTGGAAAACTCAGTTTGTGAGTGAATTTAATTGTCGATTCGACCAACGATAACTATTTTCTCTGAAGCCATTTCTGACCATTAATTTACTAGTTTTCGGTTTTTCTGTCTTTTTTTTATTATTATTATTTTCTCAGTGCAATTCTTGCTGGATTGAGGATAAGAAACGCAAAACTTGTCGAAACTCCAAAGTACGAGTATATTTAAAAGTTTTTCAGTTTTTCGCTTTTTTTTAATTTTACGTTTTAAGGTGTGAAATGTGCAAGAAATTCATTTAAGAATGGAACATCCTCCTTAGTAGTATTCGTATAGAAGAAGTCCTTGCTAAACAAACATAATAGAACATCATAGTATAGTGTGCTCTGCAGTGTGCAGTGTGCAGTGTGCAGTGTGCATGGCAATGAATGTGTATAAGTGTGATTGAAATTTCAATGTTCAATTATGACTTGAAGTTGTTTGGTCCTTGTGCAATGCATTCCTTTCTATCTAGCTGTTAAATAAAAGACGTACATAGGTAAATATATCGTATTTGACTTTGGAAACTTTTAATACATACGAATTATGTATATATGTACATACATATGTAGTTAATCAAATTTATTTTAGAAAACCTTGACAAGAAGAAAAAGTTAAAGACTAAACAATTTCTAATGATTAATATGATTTGAATAATTTTTAAAGTTTTGAAACAAGCGAAAGTTTTTGACTCTCTTAAAAAAAAAGACGTTTTTTAAAGTGGAACTTGACAATTTTGAAATTGAACTTTTACTTTGAAAATCTTTGAAAAATCCGTGACTTATAGTTTATTCATTAACGAGGGGACTTTGATTCGCTGAAAATGGCTGTTGTGTTATATTCAATTGATATCGATAGAATGGCCAATAAATAAGTGATAAGAGTTAAATTGAAAATAATTCCAAAAATTCACACGAGCGGGTGAATTCAATTGTAAATATCTAAGGCCAATATCTATCCTTTTCAGTCGAAAACTATTTATTATCAGTTTTTTGTTGTTTTTGTAGGTTTTCGTGCTTCGTAAAAATGTTGACAATTGGATTTTTCAAAAAAAAATAGGCTGTAATGATTTTGAAGTCAATACCTTCGTTTATTCTGAAGATATTCGAATCAAACATTAATTTTTACCAATTTTGTTAGATTCTTATTTAAACAATTTTTTTTTTTAAGATGAAATTAGTTTTAGGGAAATATTTTCAACTATCGCCAAGTCAATTTTTACGAACTCTTAGAAGTATTTTTTTGGCCTTCATTTCTTAGGAAAACAAACTATTCAAAAAATCTTACGAGATGTAAAAACTGTTTTTGAATTTATATCAATTTGGTAACTAACACGTCACAATGTATAATACACAACTGAAGAAAAGTCGTTGGCTTTAATGCTTCGTGAGATAGTTTGTGTGCACCAAATTTTTAATTTTTTTTAAATTTATATATTAAAAACTACTACACGGATTTGTATCCTTTAAACACATCTTAATATTATTATCTGTAAGACAAAATTAATTTGAAGTAGAAATATTTAAAAATCTTTGATTTATGTTATGGGCACTTTGAAATTAAGTTAATTTAATTAATTAACTTAATTAAATTAAATTTCCGAGCTGAAATGGTAGCAATAATAAGAGCACTCTTTTTGGCTCAATCCAGGACAGTTAAGACCTTGATACTAACAGACAACCTAAACATTTTAACGGGAATCAAAAATGCCAATAACAACTGTCCAGTTCTTAACTATATGCGGATTGTTTTATACAACAGCGTCAACATCGTTCTAGCCTCGGTTCCAAGTCATGTCGGCATAAAAGGTACCGCTTTCCATTCGTCAAAGATTTGCCTTACATTCCCAATCTAATGCGAAAAATCTTCAACAATATTAAAACGGATGAACTTACTGCCTCATGGCTAAGTCAAGATAGTTTTCTTCGGAAGCATCACCCTACCCTCCTCAGAGTTCCCTACAACAAGGAGTTTTCTAGATCAACAAAAACTTTATTTTCAAGTCGCCACTACTACAAAAATGAATCTCCCGAAGAATGCGAAAACTGTAAAGAAGTCCTGTCTATCGGGCATATTCTAGATGATTGCACAATTTCACTCCAATTCCCGAACACAGTGTCTTTAGAAGACAAACATCTACATATTGCCCAAATTCTTGATCCCTTGAACACAAGATCCTTGAAGCTATTAAAAAAAGCCAAAACGAAGCACAACAAATTTAAAGAAATTTTAAAATTGATTTTAATTATGTATAAATACTCAAAAATAAATTATTCTCAGTTTTGTTATGTATATCATATATAAACTTAGATACGTATATATTTTACTTCTAAACGGCATCTAATGACCTTGTTAGCCTAATGCCTTCTATTTAAATAATTTATAAATTGATTTTGTAACTTATTTTTTGATAAATAGGCATAAGTGCCATAATCTAATTTGGGGGCCATATGTCCCACTTAGATGGGCCATAAGACCAAACTTTTTTTTGGTGATAATGGGACAAAACTTCCAAATTTTATAAGATATCGTATATTACACAACATCATTTGCTATAGTGAAAAAATCACTGTTATACCTAATTTCTTTTATTTGGGTTCTAGGGACCTTGAAGCGTCGATAAATGTAAACATTTTTAATGCCACAAATCATACCGATTACAATAACTTCCTATGGTAAATTAAAAATTATGTGACTTAAGCCCTTTTAATTTCTTAAATAGGTACCTGTTGTCGAATGAAGCACTACAACTCTCGGCTATATTTAATGAATTCAGAACTCCAAATAATCTTCATTTCACTTATATTGTGTGTATTTTTGAATGTTATATAGTTTTATTTCGAAATCTATTTTTGTTAACGAGATTTTTAGTCGAAAACCAATTTTTACCAATTTTAGTAGCATTTCTTAAAAATGTTTAATTCTTATATAAACAAAGACCTACAAATTGGATGAAAGAAATTATTTTAAAGTCAATATCTTCTATTGTTCACGAGATATCGAGAACCAAACATCAATTTTTACCAAATTCGCGTACTATTTGTTGGATTTTCATAAAAAATTTACTAAATATCGAAAATAATATTTTCTGTAAGATAAAATAAGTTTGAAGCCAATGCTTTTAATTTTTGAAAAGATATTTGAGTCGAAAGTAAATTTTTACCAACTTTTGTTAATTTTTGTTTAGGTTTTATTTTTTGTTAAAAAACTGTTGATTTGATTTTTTCAAACTTTGACTGAATGTTGACAACAATATTTCTTATGAGATAAAATTAGTTTAAAGCTAATATCTCAAATTTTTGAGTCGAAAATCAATTCTTACCAACTTTTGTTATTTTTTTTTAAGTTTTTATTTTTTGTAAAAAAAAACTGGCAATTCGACTTTTCTCAAAATTTTAGTGAATGTTGACAACAATATTTTTTAAAAGATAAAATTAGTTTGAAGCCAATATTTTAAAGTTTTGAAAAGATATTTGAGTCGAAAATCAATTTTTAACAACTTTTATTAATATTTTTTTTGTTTTGGTTTTTATTTTTTGTAAAAAAACTGTCAATTCGATTTTTCGAAAACGTTATTCTTCGTTGCACAAAATTGTTTTGGAGATAAAATCATTTTTTGTTCGTAAGATTTTCGAGGTGAAAAATAGTTTTTTTTTTCAGTTTTTTTTTTTTTTTTTTTGATTTAGAAAAAACTGTTAATTGGAATTTTTCCTAAAAATATATTTGTTTGGTATCACGTTAAAATATATGATATAAAATTTAATTCAAGTCTCTAGCGTTATTGGTTCGTGAGATATTTATATTTTCACCTTTTTTTGGAACCCACTCAATTTTCTTAAGAGCCCTTTCTGCATCATTATCAGCATGACAAAATTTATTTGAAGTCGATATCTCTACTGGTTCTTGAGCTATGGACGACGAAAAAAACGTCGCGAACGTACGAACGTATGTACGTACACACGCACGCACAGACATCTCTCTGAAAATCTTTTATTTCGACTCTAGGGAACTTGAAACGTCGAGAAATGTCAATCGACAAATCGGACGGATTACAATAACTTCCTATGGGAAGTTAAAAAAAAAGTATAAAAACATAATATTTTAATTTTTCATTTCCAAATAAATCATCACATCTTTCATTCTAAGTGTGCGTTTATATTCGTAAAATTTTGTATTTCCTCAATGCGAAGATTTCCAAAGCATTTTAACACTTTTTTTGGTAATAGGTCATAAGTCATAAAAAATAAACGTAAAACATTTTGAATTGAAAAAAAAAAAACAAAAACAAAAAAATTAAAAGTTTTGTTCCATTTTTTCTTTATCTATGTAATTTCAAAGATTAATGAAAAAGTGTTCATCTCCCAACAATCAAAACTTGTTGGGTTATTAAAACATTTCTCATTTCATATTCCAAAAAAACAACATATTTTTTGTAAAAATAAAACGATACTTCAAAATTAAAAACATTCATTTAACAACATCGGAATATTTTACCAACCTATCTAGTATAGGAGTAGCGTTTGGGAATTGGAAGGTTTCATTATTACCTCACTTCTTTCCGTTAGGGAGATATAAACTTTCTATTGTTTTTTTAATTACTTTTTTGTTTCCCTAAGTTTTACTTTGCACGTGAAAAGGCAAAATTAAAAAAAAACTTAAAACGACAACGAAGACGAAGACGAAGACGAAGACGACTTCGAAGACGCTACTTTTAATTTCTTGATTAATAGAAAAATTGCTAATTTACATAAATATAGGATGTGTAAAGGAACTTTATGAAATATTATTTTGTGTGTGTGTTTGTTTTACATACAAAGAGAATAGAAATTTTCATGTTAAATTGTACAGCTTTATGATCGAGTTTTTATTTTGAATTTCTCACATTTTTAAAATACACTTATTGTTTTTTGTCAACTTAAAAATAAATATTGAAGAAAATATGGAGGGATTGTGTAGGAGCTTATGAACATTTTAAATGGAGGGTAAAAAAACACAAAGTCTTTTAAGAAAATAAAAGAGATTAGGATGTATTAGAAAAAGTGTATTAAGAAAGACAATTACTATAATATAAAGGTAAACCGAACGTGAGCTTGAAAGTTAACAAAGAAGAAGAATAGTTTCTAAATAATAAATCAAAAATAGTTTTTTCTTTTTAAGCATTAATAAATGTTGTTACCAGAAAACCGTATTATGTATTTGTGGTATGGTTGAAACACTGACCGTCAAAACATCGATAGATCGATTCATAAGCAATTATGATCGTATGATTTATTTTAAGGTGGTGCATTTTTTAAACCACGTAGTTAAACGTCGACATTAATGCTTGCAAAAAGATAATTTTGTGGTAAAAACAAAAATAAAAGGTTACTCACTTCCAAAATCTGTATGCGATTTACCTTAAAATAGATAATATTGAACACAGTCTGACAATGATAAAACTCGTTATACAGATAAAAGAAATTAAGGCTCATCTCATTATTTATTGAGCCTCAAAACTACATTCTTTTTCAAAAGTAGGTAATATAGGTGGGATAGATAATGCCATCCACACTTCTCCAACATTTTTAAAGACTTTTTTTTATATTTTGCACGCGCACTCAAGGGGTTATGAATACCCTTATAATGATAAAACACAGTGCTAGTAATTAAAAAAGGGGGATATGATTAGGATTAGAAAACCAATGCACATTGGCTAAAATTTTCTGCACATTGTTTTGAGTATTCGTTTAAGGTGGCTAAAAAAAGAATCCCTGTACTTAACAGTAAATCTTAAATTGAGTCAAGGGTAAACTGATGAGCATTCCTAGAAGTACAAAAATTACGGTTGAATTGTTTTTAGGGGAGGTATGCACCTGGCTATTTGACTTGACCTTTTTTTTTTTGAAAATATCGATAAAACTAGGATATGCATGACACCTTACGGCGGTGTTCAAGAGTGGCAAATGTCTCAGTAATAGAACGATCGCCTATTATTTTTCGTGCTCTTTTTTCCATTCTGTAAAAAAGACTCAAATATGATAATTTTACGCGAGTATAGTAAATGAAACCTTTTGAATTGTAGCCAGATCAAAAGGAGTAAGAACTCCTTGCGTAATTCTTAGCAATATTTTTGTTGATGTGAAATATATGATCAGGACGATCACTCCAAAAAGATTATTTGTGATGCACATGTCTAGAACCAAAAGCAGTTCAGTCTTCTCGATGTAAGTATGTACTACTCATGGATATTGGCATTGGGGGAAAGTTACGCTTTTGACAAAGCACACAGCATTAAGTTCTTCCCGGTTTTTGATTCCCCATTTGACAACGCTGTCAAGATTAGAATTTATACACTGCTGTTATAATAGTTGACACCCGAAGGATGAGAATCTAAAAACGAATATGAAAAACTGACCGTACTGTCATCAGCGAAACAGTTAAATGTGTTAGAAGTTTCACAGAGAATATCATTTATAAAAATTAAAAAGAGTGTCGGACAAAACAGAGCCCTGGGATACACCAGCGTTTATTTTATGGATATTAGATTTGAACCCGTCCAATACTACTTGAATTGAACGGTCCGAAATGTAATTTCTAACCCAACAAAGAAGAGATTCATCAATACCAAAATGCAAGCATTTTCGCTTAGAGAGCTTGATGCCAAACTGTATCAAATGCCATTAATCTTACTTTCTCCAAAATCATGTTAAGGTTTCTTCCACTGTTCGGTGAAACAAACCATTAGATCATCAGTGGATCTATCTCTACGAAAGCCATACTGTCGGTCACTATGAAGAGTTCGTTCTTCCAAATA
The DNA here is from genome assembly GCA_920104205.1 of Eupeodes latifasciatus. Taxonomy (NCBI): domain Eukaryota; kingdom Metazoa; phylum Arthropoda; class Insecta; order Diptera; family Syrphidae; genus Eupeodes; species Eupeodes latifasciatus. The sequence goes on along the minus strand of OV049924.1, from coordinate 195,841,065 downwards.
TTTCTTAAGCTGCAAATTGATCAGGTTCCATGGCCTTGGAAAGGAGGGACGTAAGAGCAATTGGACAATAGTTAAAAGGGGAGTAGGATACTTTTTTTTTATTGACAGGAAAAGCTTACGCAGTGGTTTTGCCAGCTTTGAAGAATACCTCTTCAGAACAATAGCAGACTTATTATCTATAAGCATTCTAGCAACTGTTCGAGTGCGAAAGAAATGTCTTCCGATGGAATTGTTTACGCTATTAAATACAGGACGAGTCAAGTCACTTATTAGAAGCATCGAACTAACAGCTAAATGTGTTGTAAGCAAATAGCAGCTTTGAACATAATATAATAAATTAAACGATGAGATTTTTCATAGGTTTGATTGATTTTACCAAATTCATGATAAAATTTCTCATTCCACAAAAAATTAAGTTTTTAACCATATCTGTGCTGCATTCCACTTCAATGTCGAGGAAGATAGTGACCAGTTAAAGTTCCTACAGGATTCATTGAGAGCGCCTCAGTTGGCTTCCTCATGTTGTCAAGATATGTTTAAGATCAAAGGTTATCGTGGCAAAGCCTATACATACATACATTAGGTGGCGCAACAGTCCATGGAGAACCAGGGCCTAGTGACTTATAACTCTCAACCATCCCTGTGTGCGAGTAATGTTGTCAGAGATGGAAGGGACCTACAGTTTATATGCCGAATCCGAACGGCTAGTTTGAGAAAGCACTTTTTATGACAAGAATTACTCTTGGAGAATTTGTCAATTCCTCGCAAGAGGCAGTACCCGTGAAAAAAGTTAGGTGACACAGGCAGGGAGTGAACCCAAGACCCCTTGCATGACAGTCCAACGCACTAACCATCACGCTCCGGGTACTACAAAGTACAAAGGCAAAGCCTATATCCCTACCAATTATGTAGTTTCATTACTTGACTAGGTACTTACTCCATTGACCAGGATTTCATTGAAAATGTTTGAGGTTATATGACAAGCAAGATCTATGAGTTATTAAAACAATAAACAAACACCAAGGATGAGGTCATTGATGACATCAAAAAATCATGTATTATTTGAAGAAAGTGTTTGCGATTCAATATCAAAAAGACTATGAAATAACTCAAGAAGGGTTGAAAAACAAAAACAATTTTAAAATTAAATTTAATTTTTTTTTAGCTAAGTCTGTCTCTAACAATTTCATTATTTGGTATTTAAGGTACTGGATTCAAATGAGCTTACATAAATTTGTTTTGTAAGCATACGTTAAAGTTTTTTTGTTCAAATTGTGGTATTTGCGAGAGGTCAGATTTTTCTGAAAAAAATAGTTAAATAAATTGCCTAAAATTCAACTTAATATTCTACGCCGCACAGGTTTTGTTCAAGCGACCGATAGTGTATATGCAAGTTTCAAGTAATCAACTATTACAGAGAAAATGTCTAAGAAAATATTATACCCTAAAAATTATAAATTTAACTTATTGTTATAAAATAAACATACAAATATATAATGTTATTCTAAATCAATTATTTTTTCTATTTTCAGGTGAGTGATATGTTTTGAATAAGTACCAATAGTACATATACGTAACGTATATATATCGAGTAAATAGTAAGTAAACTTTGATATTGTTCTTCGAAACGTTAAAAACACTATAATATAATACTTCAAATTTAATTAAAAAATCATAAATAAAATTATTTATTTCTTAAAAATTATACCCAATTTCTGTGCACATTCTATGCCACTAACATCTGTTGTTTTCCTCCAACAAAAAAAAATCCGGCTCTCTCTCGTTTAATTTTCAAAATAATTGTATTCTTCGAATTTTAAAGGCACTTGCTATCATTTTCTATAGAAGTAGCATATGTCCTTTTGTACTAACTCATAGCTCTTAGCTCTTAGTCTCTTTTATCTAAATTGCCTTTCTTTTGTTGTTGTTATATTGCCACACCAACACCATGTTGTCGCCTTAGCCACACAAATATAAAGGAATAATACTTAAATTGCCACTCCTCAACTCAAAGCATCATCATCAACCTTTGTAAATAGCGTAAAAGTTTTGTTTTTTGTGTGTTTCCTTTCATTTTAACGCCCATTTTAATGGTTTTTTGAATTTATCTGTATAGCCATATGTATTGTGTCTACAAACTGTGATGTCTCTAAAGGTTAGGTCTAGGTATAGCTTTCACTAAGAATTCCTATTAAAAGTGTTTTGCTTTTTATTTTTGCTGTCCAACTTACTGCTGACATTCCGAATTCCCTATTACATATTTTTGTTCAGTGTGTGTCAGTGTCTGTTTGTTCCATTTGCAGTTTCTATATAAAAGTATAAGGATATTAAATTGGTCTCTAATACCGATTCGATGATTATAAAGGCCAGAATCAATAGCATACGCCCAGCCCATCCATTCCTCAGCATCAACAAATCCAGTTTTCGGGCAATCATATCGACCGTGCGATAATGGGATTTCTTTTTTCGTTATATTATTTATTACATTTCTGTTTATTTTTTAATATTTATAGCCCTGGAATAATCTTCGTCAGGATTATTTTGGATATTAGTTCGATATGAATACGTCTTTTAAGTCCTACGCGTCGTAGCCCAATTTCAAGAATATAATCTTCATATTTTTTATTTCGCTTTTTTGGATTTTTTTTTAAATGGAAAGCACGATTTTTATTCCATCACATAGATCTCCATCTCCGTCATGTCGAAGGATTTTCTTGACTTACAAAATTTGAGTTTAAAAAGAAAAGAAAACAAAAAAAATAGGAAAGAAAGACGGCTACAAAATATCCTGATGCCTAAACTTATTAAAATGGTTGTTTATGTTGTTAAAATGTTTTATTGCCGAGATGTTTTTTAGACTGTGATTATCCTGTCTGAAGCAGCTATCATAGTCAAAGACATGCGATGTAATTTTTGTATGTAGTTGATATATGAGTGTTCGTATGTATGTATATGTAACGTTGGTGGAAATAATAATACATCGTTATTTTTCTTTCCGTTAATAAATGTTGATCTTAACTATGAAAGAATTTTTTTTCTTTTTAACGTGGCAAATAAGAAAAATAAATTGTTATTAGAAAATTGGGCTTCAGAAAACAACAAAATTAATTGGAGAAAATGAATATGATTGCTGTGTTTACGCAAGTCTTTAGAATATGACACGTGGCTTTCAATAATATTAATAGTTCTCCCTCTATTGTACTGACACTTCAATTGCTCTTTCTTTTTTTCTAATACTGGTACTTTAAAATGGGTAACACCAGTAGTTCTGAAGTGCTTTTCAAAAGTTCACGAAACTAAAAAGTTCAAATTACAAATTATGAAAATACATCTGGGATGGAATCGGCTAAGGTGATTGTTGATAAATGACAGTCAAAATAATCGAATTTGATCTATGTATGTATGTAATTGAGTTGAATCATCTTACACAGACGGAATAAAAATGATAGGCAATTTGACTATACAAAATATGATAGCCAATTATCACCTTAGCTGATTCCACCCCTAAAATATTGTACATAACAATACATACGAAAAAATAAGTAAAGGATTTTCTAGCTGTCTCAGATTTCGCACGTCTTCACCCACACCTGCGTGCGCCGCCACCTGAATCGCGGTCTTCCTCTGCTGCGCCGTCCCTCGGGATTGGATTCCGAAGACCTTCCGGGCTGAAGCGTTGACGTGCATTCGCTCTACATGACCCACCCATCTAAGTCGTTGGGCTTTAATTCTGTTAACCAGGTCAGTGTCGCTGTACAGCCTGTACAGCTCGTCATTATATATCTTCTCCTCCATTCTCCATCTATGCAGACGGGACCAAAAATCACCCGAAGAATTTTTCTCTCGAAGCATCCTAAGACGCTCTGATCTTTCTTTGACCGGGTCCAGGCCTCAGCGCCATAGATGAGAACTGGGATGATGAGTGTCTTATAGATGGTGACTTTAGATGATCGAGAGAGGACTTTACTACTCAAATGCCTTCTAAGTCCAAAGAAGCAGCGATTTGCAAGAGTTATTCTTCGTTTGATTTTAGCGCTGGTGTAGTTGTCTGAGTTTATAGCGGTGCCTAGGTAGACAAAATCCTCAACTACTTCAAAGTTATAGCTGTCCATGGTGACGTTTTATCCAAGACGTCGTTGTTCTATGTCCTTTTTTGATGACAACATATACTTGGTCTTGCCCTTATCTTCTCCGGTTCCGTCGCAATGCTCAAAAACGCTCTACTGACATCACGCTTTGATCTTCCACCTATGTCAATATCATTTGCGTATTCGAGCAATTGGATGGACCTTTGGAAGATTGTGCCTCTAGTGTTTACGGTTGAGTTTTGCACAATTCTTTCCAGAACTATGTTCAATAAGTCGCATGACAGTGCATCGCCTTGTCTAAAACCTTTTTTGACATCAAATGCATCGGTGAGATCTTTTTCGACATTGATAGAGCAGCGTGCATTCTCCATCATCATTCTGCACAAACGGATAAGTTTGACAGGGATGCCAAAACAAGATATTGCTCTGAAGAGCTCTTCCCAATAGATGCTGTCATACGCGGCTTTAAAATCGATAAACAGATCTGTCGCAGTGTGAATATCTGGTCGATGGTGGACTATCCTGGTCTGAAGCCACACTGATAAGGACCTATCAGGTTGTTGACGAACGGCTTCAGACGTTCACATAATATGGCAGAGAGGATCTTATATGCAATGTTCAGGAGACTGATGCCTCTGTATGTAGCTATCTTCACTTCGTCGAGGTCGGGTAGGCGGAATTGTTGATCTGCGTCGCCTAGGTTGAATGGTTCTATCTCCCTTATAGCGGAATTTGGATCATCATATCCGTTATATAATTTGAAGAAGTGGTCTTTCCATATTCTCAACATAGACTGCGGTTCTACTACGATGTTCCCCTGATCGTCCTTACAGGCTTCGGTTCGTGGCTGGTACCCTTGGGAGGAAACAAGTTTAAACATTTTAACGTGTTTTAGTTTTGTTTAATATAATTGCCAGCCACTTCTACGAGTTACGTAATCCATTTGATCAGTACTATTTTCCACTGATTTTTTCATTAATCTGGCTTCAATAATGGCTTCCAACGATTCAAGGTTTGATGGTTTGTCGGCACAATCTCATAAAAGTAATCGAAAGACGTTAAGCCGCACGAACGGAGGAGCACATTAACAGGGCCACTTCTGTGAATAAAGTTGTTACCGAACCACTTCAAAGAGTTAGAATTTTTGCTTTTGGACAAAGCCATTCAACCAGAAATCAGATTCATTCTTCAATTCTAAAATTCTTCGGGAAAAATGCTTAATGAATTTCAAGAATAGCTTTTTTTCAAAATAAATTTCCACAATTTAAGTGCGTTTTTCTGGCGTTGATGAATTGCCAATCCTTAGTGGACGGAAATGTCAAGACAGTTTGACATTCTCAATAAATTGTCAAACCATAGACCGCACAACCATCGAAACTACTCATACAGCTAAAAACACCCTATACAATAAAAATTCACCTGGACAAAAGTTTTAACATGATATTCTTGTGAAGACTTATTCCACTTCTTTTCATCACCCTTATTAAATAAGCATAGTTGACTTTTAGATTTTGTAAGTAGAGAGGCATTTTACCACATTCCACATAGATGACATAGTTTGGCGGTTAATTATAGGCAGTCTGAATAAGAGTTTGAAGAAATATCTCTGCAACGTTTCAAACACCTCAAAGAACACATAACAAAAAACCTGGGAATCATAGCACATACATGTGTTGACCGTTGCGTGGTATTTTGACGCGAGATCGATATCCTGGCAAGCAAAAAACTTAGGCAACATTATACTCAAAGCCAGTTTAGCCTCACAGCTTTTTTGTTTAGCGTGCTTAGAAAAATGTAGGTAATGTGTAATCAAAACATCCAGGCACTTTAATTCTAACACAACTTTAATAAATATAGGGTGTCCCAAAATTAACGCAAGAAATCTTGCGTTAATTTCAAACAAGTTGATATACATATTTATTTAGAAACGAAATCTCATCAAATGGTAACCTTTTTGGATTGATTAAGTGTTTAAAAAAATACTTGTCTTTATAAAGGGTGTCCCAAAATTAACGCAAGAAATCTTGCGTTAATTTTGGGACACCTAAAATTAACGCAAGAAATCTTGCGTTAATTTTGGGACACCCTATATTAATGACTAACCCCAATTTCTCGCAATAAGGTATTGAGCCTGTTTATTTGCAAATGAAAGGGTTGTCATCCAATAATACTAAGTCATCAACGTAAAGTAGAACATTCGCTTGAATCTCGGCAAATGGTATTCCTCCTGGGAGTACATCACAAATTTCATCAATAAATAAAGCAAAAAGTAATGGACTTAAAATGCAGCCTTGGGGAATACCTATCAATGTTTCAAACCATTTTAAGAAATTTGCCTTATTCCATACTACTGCAATCGATGAAACAAGAAAGTTAAAATTCATCATCAAGTATTTTCGGGAGATTTCTAGCATTGAGAGCTTGTACATCAGAGCTTGTGTATTTGTCTTGTCCAATGCTGCTTGAAAGTCGACGAAGCAAGCGAACAATTTTTTCTTTTTTTCAATTGAGTTTCTAGCAATACTTTTCAACGCAAATATATGGTCCATCGTTGAGAAACTTGCCCAAAAACTGTCCTGTAACATGGTTAGAATGTTCTTGTCTTCTATCCATTTTGTAAGCCTTTCATTGAATAGTGAAGTAAGAATCTTCCTTAAACTGTTTAGAATAGAAATTCCTCTTTAATTTTCTGGTATTTTTGGATTTTCGGTTTTGTACACACATTTCAATTATAAGTGTCTTGATGATTTGTCATTAGTGACTGATTAAAAGAAAATATTTTAAAAGAAAGTAGAAGAAACAATATGGCTGCCACGAGCTGTCAAAATCATCTGGTCTCTATTGCATAATGAATCATAAAATTTATTTTAAACTTTTTTACTAAACTTACCTTATAAAGTATATTTTTTCATATCACTAAAGTCGTTTCTCATGGTTCAATGTTCAGCACATATTTTCAGCCATATTAACGTCCCAAAAGAAGTTATTGTAATCGGTCCGATTTGTCGAATTGAAAATTTTGACATTTCTCGACGTTTCAAGGTCCCTAGAGTCAAAATAAAAGATTTATACAGAGATGTCTGTGCGTGCGTGTGCAAGTACGTTCGTCATCCGTACGTCGAGGTTTTTTCGTCGTCCATACCTCAAGAATCAGTAAAGATATCAACTTCAAATAAATTTTGTTATACAGATAATAATGCAGAAAGGTGAAAATTTTGGCTAACCCAAAATATCTCACGAAACAATAATGCTAGAGACTTTTTATTTTTGAAAAAAATCCAATTAACGTTTTTTTATAAATCCAAAAAACTGAAAAAAAAATATTTGTCACCTCGAAAATTTTATGAACAAAAAATGATTTTATTTCCAAAACAGTTTTGTGCAACAAAGAATAACGTTTTCAACATCTGGTAAAATTTTGAGAAGAATGGAATTGACAGTTTTTTTTACAAAAAATAAAAACCTAAAAAAAAACAATACTAAAACTTGGTAAAAATTTAATTTTGATTCAAATAGCTTTGTTAAAATTCAAAATATTGGCTTCAAACTTATTTATTTCACAGAAAATATTGTTTTCGATATGCAATATTTTTTTTAAGAATCCAACAGTCCGCTTTTTAATAAAAAAAAATAAAATCTACAAAAAATAGTACGCAAATTTGGTAAAAATTGATGTTCGGTTCTCGATATCTTTCAAATTAATTTCATTTTTTCAATTTGTATTTGATTATATAAGAATTAAAAACTTTTAAGAAATGCTACTAAATTGGTAAAAATTGGTTTTCGACTAAAAATCTCGTTAACAAAAACAGATTTTGAAATCAAACTAATTCATTATATGCAAAATATGGTTGGTAATTTTAAAATTTTTAAGAATAATTCAACTGTCAACTTTTTTAACACAACACGAAAACCTACAAGCTTTTAAGCAAGACAAATCGACTGAAGGGATGGGAAGTTATCAGTGTGGGTTGCATCCCGGCCTCTTTTTTCTGTTGCCCTTGGCTGTAAAAAGGCTTTTCAATTCAGATAAATGTGAAATATTTTCACATGAGCCAAGGAAGGGTTAAGGGACATGTAAAATTACATTAATTTTTGCTAATATGAGTATTATTTTTATGACGCCCTGCAGGTATAGAACCGATGTCAATGGACATTAACATAATTCGGACACCCAGTTCTAAGCAAAGCGCGTTGATGCGTGAAAAACTATCATAACACAAGTGTTATTGTGACACATTTCGTCCTTTATCAGATTTGTGTAACTTTTTAAACTTTAAAGGAACCTATGAACATACATTATTACAAATAATTTGACATTTTATAAAATTTATTTGACAAGCATATGTACAAGCATACGTTTATTTTTGTTTTGTTGAATAAAGTCAAAATTATTTACGAGACTTTTGCAAATATTAAATTAAAGTGAGTTGGGTTTGGGTTATTGTTTATATTTTTCTTTTGTTCCTTCAGGGACTCACCCAAATTATTCAATCCTTTTGGTTCGTGTTATTGTTCACTTCCGAATTTCTTTGAAAAACAATGAAAGGATTTTGTTTATTTTTATTTTCTGTTGTTGTTTGTGCTGTTGTCTACCAAAATTCATTAAGTAACTCAAGTTATGTTCGTTCTATTCATTTTTCTAATAAAAGCATTTCGTTGGTCATATATGGAAGTATAGGTAAGGATAAGTATAGGTAAGGATATATTGCATTTGGCACATGTTCGTCCTGATCTAGAGCACAAAAAACTTTGACCTCTAGGGCAAAATAACCAAGTACACACACGTATTCGTATATAGGTAAGGTACGTTTATACATATATACACGTAATTTGGTTTCCAACTCCTTGACTAATGAAATACCGCATATGAAATTAGAAACCTCAGATTCTCATATGTTTGAGGGATTTCATTGTGTGGTCTTGGCGTTGGCGTTGCATACGTAGACAAGGTACCTTTTTAGGTCCTGTTTGAAAAACCTTTGTTTCGGACAAAAACTGCGTCACTGCGTGTGCAAGTTATACGTTTAAATTTTGCATTAATTTCCTTTAAGGATAATGGATCTGAAAGATATTTCCTATACTATTATAATGTACTTATACTCGTGTACATGTGTTTTGTGAATAATTTTGTTGGGAATGGAAAGTCAAAGAGGTACTTTGCACACGCATTGCTATGCTATGTATCCCCCAATAAGCTCCACCACTTCTCACCATATTTACACCCAACTTGAGACCCTCTGTTATACATTACATAGGTTAGTTGATGCTTTCGTTATTCTGCTTCTTTTACCTTTTCCTATCAATTACCGTAACGTAATACGATTTCGGGAATTAATTTGTCTCAAAGGACTATTTTCATGGATACGCAAGCATTAAAATTATTATCTTCATTATCATCATCACTAACAGTAGATTAACAAGAAGCGCACCATCACCACCACAAGCACAAGCACAGTACCGCACAGCAGAGTACAGAAGCTGCAAAATCTATACTATATATGGACCACCAGAAACAAGAGAAGCAACAATATTGTAGGAACCTCGATTCAGTACCTATTCAAAGTGGATCTCTATACAAGTTGAAAGTAGCTATAATAGAGAAGAAGCTAGCAACATGGTATGAAGGTATATGGAATGGCATGGCATTGCAAAAGCTTATAAATAACTCTAGAGCTTGTGTGATGGTGGTAATGGTTTCAATCCGTGAGCAACAATTAAGATGTATCACCAAAACCACACCGTTGTTGCTTCGTCGTTCTTCTTCGTCGTCGTCGTAGACGCCATCTTTGTCCTTGGATGAAAATATGTTTACACAAATCCTAGAAATTTTAATGAGAAGAACATAAGGTTGGTGTAGCACTTGAACCCATAAAGGCTTTCATTTCTCTAATATGGGTTGGATTGGTTTGGGTTGAGTTGAGTTGAGTTGAGTTGGGTCTTTCGATAGGCTGAGTTTTAGAAGGTCGTAAATTATTTGCGGATTTGTACTAATAGTGTCAGGTGTGAAACAACATGGTGTGATCCAGAATGGCCTATAACTTGTTATGTCCTTTCATTTTATATGTTTGTGTTTTTAGTCCAGGTATATATTCTTGATGTTGATGCCAAAATGGACTTAAGAAATTGTATCGTATACCTGGTTTGCGGACTTATAGGTCAATAATATAAGAATAGGAACAGATTAGATAAATTGGAAGAATTTATTTTCAATAGGAGCTGTCCAAGAAAATAGGAAAGATACTCGTATAAAAGTTATAGACATGGAAAACAGAGAATAAGCATAAACAAATTGAATTAATTTTGTGAACGCATTTCCTAAATACCTCACCTTCGATCGATAAGATAAAAGCCCATTGTACCAATTAGTATTAATTGAAGTTTATTAACAGAAAGCAGTTTGTAACAATTTAAACATATGGTGTTATAAAATGAAAAATGAACGGCTGGATAGCACGATCTTATTCTGAACACACTGAGAACCGGAGGCTTATGGAACTCATAGATTTTCAAATTTCATGATTTTCAAATGATTTGTTTTGGTAGTTGTTAGAATTACAGTTTATGGATAAAGAACTTTTTTAAAAAGATAGGCTGTCATTAGGAGTTGATTTGATAGTTATTGTGGTGTTAAAAGTAAACAGGAACGGCCATATAAGCTCTTTTTCACCCCACCTTGGTTGACACAATAATTGTTTCGCGTAGTCCTATAAGTCCACTAATAACGCATATTCTATTTCTGAAGAAGCAGAATGGAAAAATGTGTGCTTCATCTCAAAATTAGGAACTTCGGAACCGTATCAGAATAATTTGTCAACTACTTTTTGTGTTCTTCATGCAAAAAAGTGTTTTCTAAATCAAAAGCAAGCCGCATCTAACTCAAAAACATGTTGTATAAAATGATTGTATGTACTCGTATATAGAAACCTTGATTTTTATAAACAAATTTTAATTTTCGGTCGTAATTCAACCCCTCGTAGACAACTAACAAGTTAAGTGAAAAATGTAAGTCTTTATTTTCATTGTGTTATGTTGCCGTATCAGTGAGACAACGGGTTGTTCTATGTGTCAAAAATCAGTTAATTGTAAGACGCTCTCAAAAGTTGGACATCGGTTAAACTACCTTAAAGCTTATTTTGGGTAAAAATATTGGTTGACAACCATCAAAGATCAAACTTATTGAAGAATTGAAGCCTATTTGCAGCGAGACGTACGTTGCCGATTTAGCAAGTTCTAAAGCCCTTTACAAATTTCTTTTTTAACTTCCCATAGGAAATTATTGTTATTGGTCCGATTTGGTGAATTGAAAATTTTAATATTTCTAGACGTTTCAAGAACCTTAGAATGTAAATAAAAGGTTTTTAGCGAGATGTCTGCGTGTGTAGGTACCTTCGCACGTTCTTACGTCCGTAAGTCCGTACGTTTGGGAAGCTTTTTTCGTCGTCCAAATCTCAAGAACCAGCAGAAATGGAGAAAGATGCAGAAAGAACTCTAGAAAAAATGTCGGTTAACCCAAAATATCTCACGACCTAATAACGCTACCGACTTGAATTAAATTTGTATTATTTATTGTAACGTGATGTACCAAACAAATATTATTTTGAAAACAATTCAATTCACGTTTTTTCTATCAAAAAACTAAAAAAAGAGGCTGGGATGCGACCCACACTGATAACTTCCCATCCCGTCTGTCGATTTGTCTTGCTTAAAAAGTTTGTAGGTTTTCGTGTTTTGTTAAAAAAGGAGTCAGTTGAATTAGTTAAAAAAATGTTTAAATTAACAATAATATTTTGCATATGATGAAATAGTTTGATTTCAAAATCTATTTTAATTTTTAGTCAAAAACCAATTTTTACCAACTTCAGTAGCATTTTTTTAAAGTTTTTATTTGTAATATAAACAAATTCAAATTGGATGAATGAAATTAATTTGAAGTCAATGTCTTCTATTGTTCACGAGATATTAAAAGCCGAATATCAATTTTTACTAAATTTGTGTACTATTTTTTTGTAGATTTTATTTTGTTATGAAAAAACTGATTGTTGGATTTTTATGAAAAATTTACTGCATGTTGAAAACAATATTTCTTATAAAATAAAATTAGCTTGAAGCCATAATCTCAAATTTTTGAAAATATGTTTGAGTCGAATATTACTTAAGCCTCAATTTTTAATCGCTTTTAGTAATGTTTTGTTTAGGTTCTTATTTTTTGTAAAAAAAACTATCAATTTAATTTTTCTCAAAATTTTACTGAATGTTGAAAACAATATTTTTTTGAAGAATAAATTAGTTCAAAGCCTATATCTTAAAGCTTTGAGAAGATATTTGAGTCGAAAATCAATTTTTACCAACTTTTAGTAATGTTTTTTTTTAGGTTTTTATTTTTTGTAAGGAAAACTGTCGATTCGATTTTTCTCAAAATTTTACAGAATGTTGACAGCAATAGTTTTTGCAACATAAAATTTGGTTAAAGCTAATATCTCAAAGTTTTGAAAAGATACTTGAGTCGAAAATCTATTTTTCCCAATTTTTATACATTTTTGTTAGGTTTTTATTTTTTGTATAAAAACTGTCGATTCGATTTTTCTCCAAATTTCACTAGATGTCAAAAACGTTATTCTTCGTTGTTCAAAATTATTTTGGAGATAAAATCATATTTTTTCGTAAAATTTTCGAGGTGACGAAATTTTGTTGAGAGTCCGCGCCTTTCTACATCATTTTCTACATTATTATCTTAGACCAAGAGCCGGCAGCAAATTTTGGGAGTGGAGTGATAACCAAATTATATATACATGTATGTGTAGATATACGCAACATTATGCCAAAATCAACCGTCTGGCAGGTTTTTTTTTAGCCGGGGCGGGGGTGGGGGTTCGAAAATGGTCATTTTTCCGATTTTGGGGTCGAAGTGATAACCACTTAAATGCATATATAAACAATAGGGTATAGTGCCCTGATGTCAGAAAAGTGTGTCCAAGACGTTTTACTTTCAGCCTTGCCCTTGCCAGACGGCCGCCAAAATGCGCGAAAATCAACTTTTTGGGCGAAATGATAACCACATGAATGATACATCTAAAAATCAGAAAAAATTCTCCTGATTGTAAAAATGTGTGTCCAAGACGTTTTACTTTCAGCCTTCCCCTTGCCAGACGCATTTTCAAACTTCTTAAAAGAATTTTTCAACTTAAATCCTTTAATAACATTTTTAGAATCAGGGTAATTTGTCTGATATTTTGGTATATGATTGTTTTGGTTATGGTTAACAGGAAAAAAGTTATTAAGGATTTAAGTTGAAAAATTCTATTAAAAAGTGTTAAAATGCGTCTGGCAAGGGGAAAGCTGAAAGCAAAACGTCTTGGACTCACTTTTTTGACATCAGGGCACTATACCCTATTGTTTATATATGCATTTAAGTGGTTATCACTTCGACCCCAAAATCAGAAAAATGAACATTTTCGAACCCCCCACCCCCGCCCCGGCTGAAAAAAAAACCTGCCAGATGGTTGATTTTGGCATAATGTTGCGTATATCTACACATACATGTATATATATTTTGGTTATCACTCCACTCCCAAAATTTGCTGCCGGCTCTTAGACTATCTGTATAACAAAATTTATTTGAAGTCGATATCTCTACTAGTTCTTGAGGTATGGACGATGAAAAAACTACGGACGTACGAACGTACGTACACACGCACGCACAGACATCTTTCTAAAAATCTTTTATTAAGACTTTAGGGACCTTGAAACGTCGAGAAATGTCAAAATTTTCAACTTGGCAAATCGGACCGATTACAATAACTTCCTATGGGAATTTATCACCTCGAATATTTTACAAAAAAAATACTATTTTCTTTTCAAAATAAATGTACGCAAAAAAATAACGTTTTTAACATCTGGTCAAATTTTGACAAACATCAAATTGTCAGTTTTTTTTTACATAAAATAAGATCTTAAAAAAAACATTACTAAAACTTGGTAAAAAATTGATTTTCGAAAATAAAAAATATTGACTTCAAACTAATTACATTTTATAGAAAATAGCTTCAAATAGTTAATCTGCTTAGTCCAATTTTGGCATACTCTTTCCAACATTTCGGCCGGTATCTCACGAATAAATGCTTCAATGTTGTCTTCCAATGCGTCAATTGAAGCGGGCTTGTCTGTATAGACATGAGCTTTAACATAGCTCCACAAAATATAGTCCAAAGGCGATAAATCGCACAATTGACCGGTCCCGCACGTAAAATAAAATGTTCACCGAACTCGCCTCTTAATAAGTCCATTGTTAAGCGTCCTGCGTGGCATGTGGCACCGTCTTGTTGAAACCACATATCATGCAAGCCAAGCTCTTGCATTTTGGGGAAAAAAAAAGTTGGATATCATCTCACGGTAGCGCTCACCATTCACAGTTACGATACGATTCGCATCATCTTTGAAGACGTACGGTTCAATGATGCCACCAGCTCATAAGCCGCGCCAAACTGTGACTTTTTCTGGATGCATTGGTAGGCCTTGCAATGCTTCTGGCTGATATTCACTCTAAAATCGACAATTCTGCTTATTTACGTACCCATTGAGAAAAAAATGAGCTTCGTCGCTCGCTGGAAGAAGCGCGCGATGAACTTTCTTAAAAGAGCACGCATTTTCATAATAAAACTCAATAATTTGCAAGCGTTGTTGTTCGTTTGTAAGACGATTCATGGTTAAATTAAAGACCAAACTGAAGATGTTTGACCGTGAAACAAAATACGAAGTGTGCGTCAGCTGTTTAAACCAGTATTGCCAAAAAGATAATAGCTAAAAAATCTCCGTTTATAAGAAATACACATTTTCAAGACTACTATAATTGGTAAAAATTGGTTTTCGACTAAAAATCTCTTTAACAAAAACAGATTTTGTAAGCAAACTATTTTATCATATGCAAAATATTGTTGGTCATTTTTGGTTCATTTTTTTAGAAAAATTCAAAGTTTGCAACCACTCGATTACAGGAAACAATTTTGACTGTTTTGAACTAGAGACCGATCTTATGGTATGTATTTTCTTTATCTTAACATTAACACCTAAACTCTAACTAAATATCGGGTTTTATAATAGGGACAAAAACTCAAATATCATTCTTAAGGCACATGAACGTTTACAAATTATATAACTATTCAGACGGAGTCGGTGGCCGTAACTTTAAGGTGTGTGTCCATTTGAGAGTAAACGTGCTGCGAGTCGCTCTCAAGCTGCTCTCGAGAGCGATCTCGCAAGTGGATATAGTCTGGAGAGTAGCTCGCGGAGAGTTGACTAATTACTCTCGACATTCGATCTTTTTGAAAGTCACTCGCAAGTGGACACATGTGGTTACATTATCAGAACACCCTCACATAACTTTGTAAAATTATTAAACACCCTATAATAATGAAGAAAGATACAAAGTATCTATATATAAACAAAATGTAATGCTCATACATTGATTCATAATTTCATCTCATAGCGGATGATGATATCCGATATTATAAATATCATATCAGCACTTTTTGCCTTCAGTAACTTGTGTGCCCAAAGCATCTTAAATAATTCTAAAAGAATTCTTGTGTCAGCAATTTTAAAAGACAAAGGAAAGCAAACGATCTTCAGTCGAAGATAGATTTGCTTAGTAAACATTTTATAAGTATAAAAAGGGTTTCATCGATCAATTCAAGTTCAGTTAACAGTTTGTCATTCTACGTATAGCCTAAGATTTCCCCCCACCAGTGGTAAGGGATCTGAAGCTTTGATTTAATAAATAATATTAAGTTTAAAATACATGAATGCGTTTTATTTAATTGTTGATTGTGATCTTCTGCGATCACAAAAAATATATCTTTTTATTCAAATAAAGAATCGGAAACGAAATTATGTGTTTACCACTATCCGAGATAAGCTCTCGGAATACCACCACAGTTCGTATTTTGCGAGTAGCTGTCGAGAGTAAGCATGGCAAAGCAGTGGAAACTATGTCTTTTTTTCATATAAATTTGATTTGAAAATACATTTTTACCTTCCCATAGGAAGTTATTGTAATGGGTCCGATTAGTCAAATTGAAAATTTTGTCATTTCTCGACGTTTCAAGATCCCTAGAGTCGAAATAAAAGATTTTTAGAAAGATGCCTGTGCGTGCGTGTGTACGTACGTTCGTACGTCCTTACGTCTGTACGTCCGTACGTTCGCGACGTTTTTTTCGTCGTCCATAGCTCAAGAACTAGTAAAGATATCGACTTCAAATAAATATACAAATAAAAATGCAGAAAGGGATCTCAAGAAAATTGAGTGGGTGGTTTTTTTACCATAGCAGTTTAAATAAAAGGTGAAAATGTTGGTTAACCCCAAATATCTCACGAACCAAAAACGCTAGAGAATTGAATTAAATATTATATTATATATTGTAACGTTACACCAAACAAGTATATTTTATGAAAAAAATCCAATTAACGGTTTTTTTATAAATCAAAAAAAAAACTGAAACAAAATTTGTCACCTCGAAAATTGTACGAATAAAAAATGATTTTATCTCCAAAACATTTTGGTGCAACGAAAAATAACGTTTTTAACATATTTTTTTAACAAATTTTAAGAAAAATCTAATTGACAGTTTGTTTTATAAAAAATAAAAACCTAAAAAAAAACATTACTCAAAGTTGTTACAAATTGAATTTTGACTCAAATAACTTTGCAAAAATTTGAGGTTATGGCTTCCAACTTATTTTATTTTATAAGAAATATTGTTTTCAACATTCGGTAAAATTTTGAGAAAAATCAAATTGACAGTTTTTTAACAAAAAATAGAAACTTAAAAGAAATTTTAACAAAAGTTGGTAAAAATTCATTTCCGACACAAATATCTTTTTAAAAATTTGAGATTATGGCTTGCAAATAATTTTAACTTATAAGAAATATAGTTTTCAACATTCAGTTAAATTTTGAGAAAAATCTTATTGACAGTTTTTTTTACAAAAAGTAAAAACCTAAAAAAAAAACAATACTGAAACTTGGTAAAAATTTACTTTCGACTAAAATAGCTTTTCAAAAATTAAAAACATTGTCTTCAAACTTTTTTTATTTCACAGAAAATATTGTTTTCGATATTCTGTAGTTTTTTTTAAATAAAAATCCATATTTTCAAAAAAAAAAAAATCTACAAAAAATAGTACGCAAATTTAGTAAAAATTGATGTTCGGTTCTCGATATCTCGTGAACAATAGAAGATATTGACTTTAAATTAGGTTCATTCATCCAATTTGTATTTATTTATTTAAGAAATAAAATTTTTTAACAAATGCTACTAAAATTGGTAAACAATTTTTTTCGACTAAAAATCTCGTTTACAAAAACAGATTTTGAAATCAAATTATTTCATCAAATGCAAAATGTTGTTGGTAATTTTTAAATCTTTTAGAATAATTCAACTAACAATTTTTTTAGCAAAACACGAAAACCTGCAGACCTTTTAAGCAAGGCAAATCGACAGACGGGATGGGAAGTTATCAGTGTGGATAAAATACATGGCCAACTGATAATATGCTAGCAGAAGAAATCTATCAAGTGGACACGATTATGAGAGTACTCTCAGCAAGAAAACTCTCAATATTCTAGCAGAGAGCTCGCGATAGCAAAACTTCTAAAATTTGGCTCGCAAATGGACAGTCTCCCGAGAGTTGCTCTCGAGATTTAACTAGCAGAAGTACTCTCAAATGGACACGCACCTTTAAAAGCTTTAATTTGAATTTTTTGTCGTTATAATCGCCCTAGGAGACAACGTGAACAAAAATTAAGTAAATCTTTTCTGTCCCTTTTTAATTTAAGATACTTGATTGAGTAAAAAGATTTCATATATATAATGCTACAATATTCCAGCGGAGGTCTAACAAGTGATAATTAAAGGGTTGTTAGAGGTTCAAAAAAAATAAAACCCATCATCGAGTTGCCTCTAGAAACAAAAATTTGTCAATTTGAAGCAAAAATTACATTTTAAAGATAACTTCAAGACAGATAACATTGACTTTATAATGAATGATTTTCAATTTTGTATAGGTAACAAAAACAAATTGGGTCTAGTATCAAGGAAAATGTTAAAATACTCCATTTTTTTAATATAGACATACATATAAGCCGTTTGTAGCACCCACTTAATAATGAAGTCAATATTAATTTAAATCTTATTGGCATCAAATAGAGATATTAAACAGCTAAAAATCTTGAGATCATCTGCATATAAAAGACATTTTTAAAAAGATATACATATGTATAATTTGGCAAATCATAATTATAAAATAATACAAATAGTGGTTCAAAATGGCTGCCTTGCGGTACACCAGAAATTTTGTATTTCACTCGAAAATGCTAATTTTAACATATTCACAACGTCCAACCAAATAGCTTTTGATCCAACTAAATAGATTAGATTGAAATCCAAGACACTTAAAGTTAAAAGAAAATTGTGTTGAACAAGATCAAAAACCTTTGAAAAATCGTTATAAAAACCGTCGGCTTTCTGAATAACAAACACAGAATTTTGAATTGTTACTATTGATAAATTGGTTACCGTCGATCTACCTTTCATAAAGCCATTCTGATGCTGGAAAATATGGTTTTGCACTAAGCTATAAAGTTTTTATTTATACAATCGCTTCAAACACTTTTATATAATACACTTTAATTTTCCACAGCTGGCGTAGATCCAGATTTGTGCAAAGGAATAACCAGAGAATGTTTCTAGGTACCTAACAAATACATTGTCTCAAGAAAATATTGAAAAATATAGCACAGTCCGTCTGCTAGATTATATTCGTAAAATTTTAAAAGAATTGGTGAAATACCATCCGGTGGAGCAGAGAAACTTATGTCTACAGATGATAAAGCTGTCAACACATCAGGTGTAGATAAGCAAAGCCTACCAGCATTTATATTAGAATGGAAGTTATTAAAGTCTTGATCATAATTTACTCTCACGTCAGAAAATTAAAAAAATGAGGCAAACTTATGACAAATATCACTCAAATTGTCTGCAAATACTCTTTTGTAAAATACAGTAGAAGGAATCCTTTCTTTTTTTAAGTATTCAAAAATGACCAAAAGCTTTAAGAATTTCTCTTAATTTTCAATTCCAGAGACCAAATGTATTGCGTATAAGTAAATCTTTTTAAAAATTCATACTCTTTCCCAGTTCTATAACAATTGTTTAATGTAGGAAATGCATTCTTAGTTTACTTGTCAACTTTTTTTTGTTACTAAGAGGCGCTCAAGTGATTATTAATACCCTTAACATGTTTAAAGTTATTACCCTGTGCGAGATAAGATACTAGTGCACGTTTGTCTTAAATTTTTGAATATCAAAATGAAAGGGAAAAACAAAGTTTTGTAAAGCATTTAACATTCTCGATGTGCGGTTAAAAAAAGAATCTATATACTATAACAGCACGTTCGAAATTGAGCTCAAAGGTTAACTGATGAGAATTTCTGGAAGTGCGAGTATTACGGCTGAATTGTTTGAAGGGGGTGCTGCATTCCCCCTCCCCCTAGTGACTTATTTGACAGATCATTGTTTGAAAAAAACAGTTATGTAAATGCTTCTACCTACTATAGTTCCATCGCCTATTATTTTCAAAGCTCTTTTTTGGATGCTACCTCAAAAACTTAAACTTTTCTTAAGGGCACCTGTCCAAATATGCAAGTTAAATTCATGTTTCTGACAACTGGACCTGAACAGCAACTAAAAACAAATTAGGATTAATTTCGGCATCCGAAAGGGTTTGAATTAAGACTATCACAAGCAGTATTAAATATATTTTGTATATTAAACAAAGTAAATCTTAAAACATCAAGTGATTTTTTCGAAAATTACTTTTTACAAGTTAGTCAAAAGACCATTGAAGTCATTTTTGGTGTGTTGTGGAGGACCTATCTAGATACTGCGTCATTAATACTAGGCTCAAATTACTCTTTAAGAAATAAAAACAATCATTAGGTCTATACAAGTTCGTTGTAATAAAATTCAATTTCTCGTTCGACTAAATTAATATTATATCTACATAACATATACACATATTTTGTCCACTATATATATATGTATATGTACAGTTCATACATATCTAAGGTACTCATTTTGAATATAATACGTACATACATAGATATTTGAAATATCTGCCTTATAAAAAAGACCGTTAAATATAGAACATCACCCCTAAAGTCAAGTCAGAAATTTCATTCATAATTACATTATTCCTAAGATACCACCAGATACGGAGTCTTCTTTCATCAGATATGAGAATTTGTTAAGTCCAAGAATTTTTTCCTTTTTCTATTCCTTGAAGTACCCAATTCCAGTGTCCGCCATGAAATATTCCTTTGATGTCTATCTATGGATATTTGTTCTCCCTAAAAATTCTAGTTGCTGTGGTGGTTTTGGTGTTGGTGTTGTTGTTATTGTTGTTGTTGGTGGTTTTTTGTTGCTTAATTTTGTTGGTTTTATTTTCTCTTATTGTTTATTTATGTTTTTTATTTTATTTACTTTTGTCTGCTTTGTTTTTTGGAAATGACTTTCGTCGTCAACTAAAGTAATAGGTTTATTCAGGGTTTATGTACATACAAATTCCGTACATTATTGTTCGTCCGGGTCCATGGTGGCCCACCCTTCACCCCCTCCCCAAACTGTTGTACATACTCGTATATTTAGGATAATACTCGACTCGTGCACACAATAACATTCATTATACTCCCCTTGCGGCAAAAATTATAATTTGGTAAGCTCATGATTGTGTCCCATGAATCTTCGCATGATTCTTGATTTAAGTCTTGGTTTTCTTTTTATTTATAAAAGACCACTCGTAGTGGAATTCATATCATTTCGTTTTTTGTTTTTTTCATCGAGGGAATGTTCTGAAAGATGAAATTCAAGTTGAGTTAATATTTTGTACTTTGTATCATGAATTATCTGTGAAAATATTTGAGAATGTAATATATTCTTTTGCTACTTTCATACAGATGCCAAACGCAGAAAACAAGATAAATATGTTATATCTGCATTTTCGCATAAAACAGAAGGAAAATGTATATAATAATTGTTAACTTTAAATTGAGTTAGATACAAAGATATTCAAACGATTTGTCAGTTTTTTTTTTTTTTTTCAAAACAAATATTTCTCCCTTAGTAGCAACAAAACTTCAGAAAAAAATACACGAAATATTCTTCACTGTACATAACCTAAAAAATATTTATATATATGTACATTAAACATTAGCAGTGACCTCACGTTGCTGGAAAAACACGTTTCCCGGATACCTACATAGAAACGTAAACGTGGCAAACAGCAACAGATTGTTAAGGGTTTATGTATAGTAATTTTCATGTAGAATTAGATACCAACATCCATGAATATATGAATATGAATTATGAATATTCGGAAGCACCTATTCTAACGACCATTTGCGTTATTATTATAAACACATTTAATCTTTTGTTTTTCGTTTTGGTCAATTTTTAGGACAATTTAAGTAAAGGTGTAATTTAAATTGTCGCGTTCTAGAAAATCGTACATAAAATAAATAAGTAAAACTATATTGCGGTTCAATTATAAAAGAGATTTATCAGTATCAAAAATATTTTAAGTTTTAATTTGAAAATGGTTTCAAAATAAAAATCTGGAAAAGAAATCCAAGCTCACAAACTATAAGTTATAAAATCTTATAAGCTAATTTTACAAAATTGAGCTAAAAACTTCCAAATTAATAAAACTGAAACTACAAGGTTTTTCAACAAGGACGCTACAAAAGTAGAGCGACAGGGAATGCAAACGACGCCATATTTCTTGCCGCTCTTTTGACATTTCTCTTCAGTACGGTTTGCCATTTCATGGTGGAAAGATATACCAGCCAACAACGAGTCGAAATTATTAAAATTTACTACCGAATTTCGGAGTCAGTGGCCTTAACGTTAAGAGCGTTATGTCCAATTTATGGTCATCATAATCCTAGCAGATCAACAATTGAGTGTCTAGTGGAAAAATTTAAATACACAGGTAGAGTACAAAGTGTTCCCGTGCCAGTGAGACAAAGACAAAGTGCCCGTAGTGTCGAGAATATTGCTGCCGATGAGGCTTCAGTTGCAAAAATCCCAAATGTGTCTCTCACATCGTTGTGGCGAATTTTGCGAAAGATCTTGAACTACATTCTTGCAAGATTAAATTGACGCAAGAACTAAAGCCGCTTGATCACCAGAATCGTTGTATGTTCGTGAATTGGGCTGAGCAACAACTTGAAAATGATACGGATTTTCATCGAAAAATCATCTTCAGCGATGAGGCTCATTTCTGGCTGAATGGCTTCGTCAATAAACAAAATGTGCGGTATTTGTCAGGCAGCAATCCACTCCATGAGTCATCATTGCGTCCCGAAAAAATTACGGTTTGGTGTGCTTTATGGGACGGCGGCGGCGTCATTGTTCCGTACTTCTTCCGTGATGCTGAAGACCGGCAAGGTACTGTGAATGGGAATTGCTACCGTTCAATGATAACCGAATATATACATGTGGTTCCAACATGTTTGTTGCTTGTCGTTGACGATAAGACCAGCTTTAGATTATGTGTTTAAACCAAAACATGTGAATACAAACAAAGTACATTTAAGAACCACATAGTTTCAATAAAGTTTTAATGCTGTACCAAGAAAGGTATATTTTAATTGTGACAATTTTGTTTGAAGATTAAAAAATTATTATTATTCTTTTTTTCTAAATTTGATAATTTTTAAATGACATTTGATCTGAAGTTTTTCAATTCTTATAAAAACATCTCCATCTTTTGTATTTTCACATGCATATGTATGTACGTATCAACTGATGAGATCAATATTTCTATTCTATATATGAATGCATATGACAATGCAAATTATACTACATGATTTGATAAGGATAATTTGGTTGGAGGCTATGTCTGAGACCTTATCTAAATGCCAAAGCACACAGACAAATTATGCCTATGGTTAAGATTAATATGTAGTCAATATGATATAACTATGAGTTAATATCGCAAAGCGAATCACAATCTCAATTAAACTGCTATAATAGTTCACTTGGGCGAATACGTACTTTTTTATTCTATTGATTTTTCTATGCTTGACGACGCACGTGTAATTTTGAAACAATGCTCTTTCAAGAAGTTAATTGCTACAGTAACTTAACCAAAATCAAAATCCTTATAAGGGCTGGTTGCAACATACATATAGCTATAAAGTTCTTACATTTAATGCAACCACAAGACAAGCATTAAAGAAGATATTTTAAACATAATACGGGTTCCTGTTTGTTGAATTCAAATGGAAAATATAAACATACAAAAATTAATTTTGTTGTTTATTTTCTAGTTTGTTCATTTGACTCTTAATTGGTGTTCCCTTCAAAATCAAAAGCTTTTACTCAATTTTAATTTTAATCAATAATAGTAAATAATCCGTAGGATACAAAATTTGAAATAATCAAAATATTATCAAAACTAAATATTTTTACATTCACTTGAAAGGTGCAAGTAAAGGGTTTTTCAATAAGGCGTGTAGATGTTGAAATGGAATAAAACAAGCTGTGAGTGAGGTATTAACACATATATGCCATTAAGTGTAGAATATGACATCATTCAAATGCCCGCCTCGCCTTCTTGGCTTCTTACAGTGGCACGGAACTGAGTGGTTCTATTTTCAATGCATCGCATGACCTTGGTGGCCAATTCATATCACCCCTGCGAGAGATAACCTTACCCTCAAATCGTTCATGCAAAATGTCAATTGTGGCGCTTGCTGTGTGGCACGTAGCGCCGCGCCGCGCCGTTCTGCTGGAACCACATGTCGTCCAGGTCCATATCGTTCAATTTGGGCCATAAGAAATTAGTTATCATCGTTATGTAGCGCTCGCTGTTGATGGTGACCGTCTCACTAATCGTTTTCAAAAAAGTACCGACCAATTACGCCGCCGCCGTCCCAAAATCTGTACCGCTAACGGTAACCTTTTTGAGGATTCATTATCACCTGGTGAACCTCGCGTGGGATTGTGTCGTCCTATATACGCCAATTTTGCTTGTTAAGTTGAAGACTACGAAAGGCCGAGTTCTTGTGCACGATGAGGAATAGACTGCCTCGGGTTCTGCTGTACACTTTTACCGACCGCGCGATTTTTTCGGCCGATCTTGCGTTCCTCGAACGTAAGGGTGTTGGCTGATTGTTTACTGAACTGGTCGTCTCAAATTTGGCCACCAAACGTTGAAGAGTCGAGTCTACCGTAAAATGGGCGCAATGTGCACAACGTTTGCGTTAACGAACACTCATTTTGATAATAAAGTTTTATCATTTGAACGTGCTGTTCAATCGTATAACTTGCCATGATGATTTGGCATAAACAACTAAAAAATAAACAAAAGATTTGACAGATGTCACCAAAACAAAATGGCCGCCACGGGGTGCCAAAATCTACCCGCGCCAATTGAAAAACCCTTTTTACAATTCTCGGCACGGTACTCAAAAATTTTCAATCCAATTACAAACAAAGTATAGTATACTAGTATTTGTAAAGTCTAAATAGCAAGAAATTATTTCGCTGAGAAAGAAGTTTTAAAAAGAAATACGTACGGAGTTATCTGAGTAAGGCACTGTTGTGGTATCTCCATTTATAGATTTTCCATAATAGGAGAGTTATTGTGGAGTAAATAAAATTGAAATAAATAAAATTTTGCATAGAATGAAATTTGAATTCAATACCTCACATCTATTTTGAAAATATTCGGCAATATAACTGACCGTTAGATTTTTGTAAATATTTTACCAAATGTTAAAAACAATATTTTTTATAAGATTAAATAAATTTTGTTAGATTTTTGAGTTTGAAAACAATTTTTACCAACTTTAAGTAGTGTGTTTTTAGGTTATTTGGTTACTTCGTTTTTTCTTAAAATTTTACAAGATGTCAGAAACGCTATTATTCGTTGCATACAATTATTTTGCAGGTAATATCATTTTATGTTAGTAAAATATTCTATGTGACAAATTTGTTTCTCAGTTTTTTTTTTTAATTCTAGAAAACCCCGTTTTTTTAATTTTAAAATTGCACAGCACGGTACAAAGTCTATTTGAAGGCGATATCTCTCCTGGTTCTTGAGATAAAGACCAGAAAAAACTGTATCCAGGACGTACGGATGTGCTTACACACGCTCACCATTTCTCTAAAAATCTTTGATTTAGGCTCTAGAGACCTTGCAACGTGGAGATATATCAACAATTTTGATTCGACAAATCTGACCGATTACAAACTTCTCATGGCGAATTAAAAAGATACATTTTGTTATTGAAGTCATTTTTAAGCTTGAAAAATAAATTAATTATTTCAAAAACAATTTGAATGATTCTACTACTTTACTCTTGTCGACTTAAATTTCGTCTAGTTGTTGCGATTCGAACATGTGTGTCTTATAAAATCAGTTGAAAAGTTAAAAACCTAAGATCTTACCAATGAAACATTTGGTCTATGACTAATTCTCCAATTCTTCATAGTACCGTTCTTTTTTTATTGCTTGAAGTTTAAACACTACTTCACAAACAACAAATTTTCACAATTTAAGTTTTTGGTATTGTTTTTAAATAAGTAATTTTGTGTGCTTATAAATTTAATAAATTCGTATTCGTAGAATAAAATACAATATTTTGTATTTAATATTTTTTAAATCTAAAAACTATTTTCTTGGAAACTTTACTACTACTACGAGCTCGAGATTTCCCCCTTTGTCATAGTTTTCTAATTATAATTTGTAAAACAATTTTTGTTTCCAATTATTTGCTTTTATAATTTTAACTTAGACATTTTTGAAAGGTTACGTAAAAAGACGTTAGTCCCTGTGTTCGTGTTTGTGCTCTATAAATGTATCCTACCTATTTGAAAATATGTCAGAACTGTTTAGTTTTAAGACTTCCTTTCCTAAAATAACTAGAAACATCAAGTTTAAATAAACTTCCTTAACACGAATAATCGAACACTTGAATTTTACATCGAAATGGAACAATGTTTGAACCCGTCAATTAAATAAAATAGTTAGGTGTAGGTACTTGTATATTTAATACCTATACAATACCTTACATACCAATGTATCTAGTTCATGTTTTTGTTACTCTGACTGATGATTTATTTGCAAGGAAAAGGTTTTTCAAACTTGTATAAATTAAGCAAATTGGTATCCTAAGTCAAAGATTGAAATTTTCTACGACTTTATTGATTTTTGATGGCTTCTAGCATTCTAGTAGGTTCCTACATTCCTGATGATGTACAACAGCTCTTTGTAGTTTAGTTGTTATTGCAACCTTATATAACATCAACAGGAATAGCATTCGTGGAAATTTATTCATCGAAAACAAAAAGCAAAACACATTACTCGTTACACTCTTCACTTAACGAAGTATTAATGAAATCCTCCCGCTGTAGCCGCGTCCTCTTATTTGCTGAGTCTTGTACTTCTAGTATAAGTTTAGCAGGTACCAAAAGATACATAAAAACGTCAGGATGGAAAAGTGTATAAAGAGAGTGCACCTTGTCGGGAAGTTTGATATATGTATGTATATGTATATATACAGTTATACAAGCCGTATAAGAACCTAGTTTTCACTACGAACGAAGTTCAATTTCTGGATGCGCGTTTTCTTTAATTAAAATGCAAGGACTTATCCACCTCGACATCGTCGTTTTCGCCATGTCGTCGTCGTCGCTCGCTTCCTAACCGTCAGCTAACCCATGTTGCTACTGCTGCTGTAGTTTTTTTTTTTTATAGTTGCACCCTCCTTTGATGTTTTTCTAACCTTTTTCTTTCCCCATCCGTGTTTATTAACGTGCGGGCAAAAATGTAAATAGAAAATCTTAAAAATGAGAAACGAAAATCCAACAATAATAATCCAAGTTCTTAACGGTGAGTTCTTTTCGTCTCTAGCACCATACATGTACTGCACAGCACATACATAGGAATAGGTATGACAGGATTTCATTTATCCTTAGGTAAGGTATATGTATATTGTATATGTGATGTGTGTTTGTAGTGTTCTCGACATACCTAAAAGGGATATCCTAAAAATTTTTCTGAGTTTTCTATGTTTTCCAAAGTTTCCAGAAAAAACACATCACATTCAGTTTTGGAAGCATTTAGAACTTATGAAAATGACGGATTATCAAAATATACTGAAGTAAGATTTGAAACTTAACAGTATTAGGTAAAGACTTAGGACATACGAAACGATTATAAAAAAAAAAAAAAAAAAAAAACAGAAAAATGTTCTTATGAAAACTTTCTCTGACTTAACAAAAAAAAAGTAAAAATTAAATAGTTTTTACTAAAAAGCTCAAAAATAAAAATGTAACTATGTATGTAGGTATATGACAGATTTTTCGTCGGAAAATTTTATCGAAAATTCCAGTACTTTTGAAAAGTTGCTCAATCTTATATTTGTCTCAATGTTAAAGTAGGAACGGGTTTTATATCATCAAATAACTAATCTTTTTAGGATCTATAACGAACTAAGCTGCGAGGAACCACTCTTGCTGAGGACACAAAAATTACTGCTTTGAGCGGCTCCCTTCTTCATTAAAACATCGATAATTTTGATTATTAAGTGTTAGCGTTGGACTTTTACCTTTGTCGATGATTAAGTTTTAGCGTTAGACTTTTACCCTTCTGGATAAAACCCAAGAACATCAAATCGACACTCACCATCTTTTCGTTGATTTCAAGGCCGGATATGATATCATCTACAGGGAGCTGTATAGAGCCATGTCTAGTTTTGGCATCCCTGCCAAACGCAGTATGACCATATAGAATAGAATATAGAATTCACGCTACTCCATAAAGTTAAGGACTTCGTCTACCTAGGATCCGCTAAGAACGCAGAAAACAACACCATCGCTGAGATCAAACGAATAATAACTCTTGTTAACCACTGTTTCTTTGGGCTAAGAAAGCAATTGAGTGGCGACCAAAATGTCGCTATTATAAGACCTTCATCCTGCTATACGGTGCAGAAGCATGGACTATGATAAAAGCGACCTTGGGTCATTTCGAGAGAAAAGTTCCACGTGTGATCTACGGTCCCGTATGCAAAGAAGGGGAGTAGAGGAGAAGATGGAACGACGAGCTATACGGGCTGTACAGCGATTTAGACTTAGCCAGAAGTATAAAAGTCCAACGACTAAGATGGCTGGGTCATGTAGAGCGCATGGAAACCAATGCTCCTTCCCGGAAAGTCTTCGAATCCACACCTACGGGACAGCGCAGTAGAGAAAGACCCCGGATCAGGTGGCGCGCACAAGTGGAAAGTGACCTCGCCCAACTTGGAGCGTGAAACTGGAGACATCTAGCTGGGACCGAGCTAGATGGAGAAGTTTGTTGGGTGAGGCCTTAGTTCACACAGGACTGTATGCACAGCCTTAAGTAAATTGGCCCTAGGGCACTTCCCTGCGGCTTACACACTTCTTTAGTTTCTAGTAATTAAGGTTGTTTTTATTATTATTATAAGCTTTTATTTGCCATTATTGATATTTTTTTTACAATATTTATTTACATTTTTGTGTACATTTTCTGTTTCTTTTGAATTAATTACTATATAAAATTGACATAATTTTTTTTTTTATACAACTTTAATATGTGAGCAAAGTTTGACTAAATAAATGGATGCATGTCAAAATTCTATGATCTGGCATAAGCCTCCCCCAATGTTGCCCAAAGATCTCTATCTTTTGCGTCATTGTACCAACTTTGTCTTTCTTTAAGCAAATTGTCTGCCCATCGTTTCTTCGGTCGTTCAATTGGTCTTCTGCTTTCTGGTGGTGTCCATTTTGTAATGATTTTTGTCCATCTTTGGTCCTGTATTCTAGATATACATATGTCCTGCCCAATTCCATTTAAGGAGTTTTGCTCGTTCAACCACGTCCGTTAAACCAGTTCTTCGTCTTATTTCTCTATTTATCACTCTCTGGCTAATTTGTAGGTTAAGTAGTTTTCTTTCCATCTTGGTTTGGCATATTCTTATTTTGTCAAGTAAACTTGAATTCAAGGATATAGTCTGTAACCCATACGTCATAACAGGTAGAATAGCAGAGTCTAGTATATATTTTCGTGTTTCGTCCTTTAGATTTGATTGTAATATTTGTTTTAGACTCCAAAATTGTTTCCAACTATTGGCAATGCGTCTAGAAACTTCTTTTTTCTCTTGGTTAATGAATGACTTAGTCTGTCCTAGATAAGTATAGTCTTCTACATATTCTATGTGTTCGTTATCCAGCATTATGTCATCTTTAATATGGTTAGTCATTATGTTAGTTTTTGACTTATTGATATGAAGTCCAACTTTCTTGCATTCATTTGTCAATTCTATAAGCATATTTTGTATTTGTCCGGAAGATGATGAAATGAGAACTATGTCATCAGCGAATCTAAGGTTGCTCAAATATTGTCTCCAAATATTTATTCCATATCTATTGTCCCAGTTTAGTTTCTTGAATATTTCTTCCAGTACGGCAGAGAATAATGGTGGTGACATTGGATCCCCCTGTCTTACGCCTCGCTTTAATTAGATTTCTCTTCCTATTGTTTCGGTTTTTATTTTCGCCATGCTGTGCGTATATATATTTTTCAATATCCTTATAAAGATAGGATGAATGCCTTGGTTTGTCAGCGCTGTACATATTTCGTCATGTTCTACTGAGTCAAATGCTTTACTGAAGTCAATATATAAAAGATACAAAGGTTTTTCAAATTCGTTAGTTTTTTCAATGAGTTGGTTCATTGTTTGTAGATGGTCTGTTGTTGAAAAACCTTTTCCTTATTGGTCTGTAGTTATTTATGTCATCTTTATTTCCTTTTTTGTGGATAAGCGTAATTGTAGCTTGTTTCCATTGTTTTGGAATCTGCTGTGTTATAAGTATGTCATTAAAAATCGTGGTCAAGACTGTAGAAATTGGTTGTTTTCCATATTTGAGCATTTCTGTTACAATACCGTTATTTCCTGTACACTTATCTGTCTTTAGATCGTCAATTGCTTGTTCAATATCTGTTTTTGTAAAAAGTGTAACAGTATTTAAGTTGGAGTAACTGTCCGCCATCGATATATTATCATCTTTTATTTCTTTTGTCGATTTGAAGAGTTCTTCGAAAAACTTGGTAGCAGACTCATTTATATCTCTCCTATTAATAGCGTTGTTATTTTTGTTCTTAATTGATGTTATCCACTCTTTTCCCTCGTCAAGAAATGATTTTGTCTTTTTAATAGATTTTGTGTTGCTTAATATATCTTTTATCATTGTTTCGTTATATGTTTGGATATCATTTTTCGCATCTTCTTTTATGGTTTTCCGAAGGTATCTTAGTTTATTTTTTTCCTGGTCTGATAAGTTGTCCTTGTTTCGTAGGTTATCTCTTCTGGTTATCAGCGCTTTAGTGTCATCCGTATCCGTTAATTTACCAGGTTTTGAAGTAACATTAGTCATGATTGAAACTTTCGCCGAGTTCTTTATTATCTGTTCTAATGAATCATATGTATTTTGAAAGTTTTCGTTTATTCTATTTGTAGTTATATTAAGTCTTATTTCTTTCTTAAGCATGTCATTATATTTTTCAATATTTTCGGTTGTTATCATTCTAGGAATACTGAGTGTTTGTTTGTTTCTTTTCAACGTATTATGGTCCACTTTTATATTTGCTCTTACTAGCCTATGGTCACTATCAAATTTAAAATTATTCAATACGGAGATGTCATTAATAGTTTTCAGTTTATTTGATAGAACTAAGTCAATTTCGTTCTTTGTTATCCCATTTGGGTGTTTCTCTCTTTTTGAAGAAAGAATTTGCAAATCTGAGATTCGTCTCTTCCAGCCACTTTATAAGAAGGTCTCCTCTTTTGTTTCTTCGTCCGTATCCAAATGGTCCCATTACTTCTTCATCGTTGTCAATCTGTTTCCCTAACTTGGCGTTGAAATCTCCTATAACATACATTATCTCCGTTTTTGTTTCATTATATACTTTGTCCAATAAATTGTAGAAGTTCGAAATTTCTTCGTCAGTTGCTGTTTTGGTCGGGGCATAAACCTGAATTATCGTCATTTTTGTGTTTTGTATTTTTAAACATAGGCTACAAATCCTTTCACTAAAAAATCGTACATTTATTATTCTCTCCTTTAAACTCTTTTTGATGAGAAATCCAACTCCATGCAAGCCTTTTGTCTCACCAATGTAACAGAATATATCATTCTGGTTTTCAATTATGTTTTGTCCAAAAATTCTTAGCTCGGATAGTCCCAGTATATCCCAGTTGATAGTTGATAATGCTAGTCTTAGATCTGATTGTTTTGCTTCTGTAGCTAATGTTCTTACATTGTATGTACAAATGTCTAGAGTGTTTTTGGATTGGTCTTGGTTTGATGGGTAGTTTGGAGGGTCATTCCCCACAATGGCTAATCGGCTTGGGGTAGAGTCCTTATTATTCAAAATTTGCTTCTTTTGTTGCTAGTTGCTGTGTTGGTTACTGTTCATATTATTAACACACTATAAAGAGGCTGTTCGTAACATATGTAAGATTTCAGTTTAAGATTTCGTAGATTTACTGCCTCGGAAGGTCCCTATGCAATGTGTACTCAGGTCCCTTTTAAAAGGCTTGAGAAACATCTTAAAGTATAGCCAAACGTACTTGTTTTTCTTCAATGCCATTTTTACCACATCGGTAATTTGATGATTTAGAACTAGTCTTCTTCCATCTATAATTATTATATTAATCTGTAAGATTTTAATTCTGGTGTTGATAACTTGGTTGAGGTACAGCAGTGCTCTTTCAAATATTGTAATTGATTAACGAGGAACCCTTAAATACCAAATTATCTAATGGTCTCTTATATGTGTGTTAGTTTTCGAGATAGCAAGGACTTCTTCTTCCACTCTGATAGTAGGAGTATGTCTCTGAAAATCATAAAAAAAAAACTAAGACAAGTTATGTTATCGAAACAGAGTACCCTTGTAAATTAGGTCACTGAAGTAACCAGCATAATAACTTTGTCAAAACCATCCAAGCGCATATACATACATGACTAACTTACTCGTAGGAGAATTTCTTTTGCGTTCTCCTGAGACTGGACATCATATACCTTATCTCTATAGTTCCTTATATCCTTTCTTGGTCAGCTTTGTCTTTCCTTAGATTTTTGTCATTCAGTGGTATCAAAGAAAACACTTTAAAACATTTCAAGTTAAGTTGTTTTTTTTTTTAATTTCTGAAATTTTTCCAAATCCAATTACTAGACGTCCCTTAACTTATTTCTTTTTTAAAGGAAACATTCTTTTTTTCCATTATTTGTATGTATTTTAGTTTACCAATTAAGCTAAGTACATTTTTGGTAGGCTGTCAGCCATGGCAAACAAAAACATGCATAAAAACAACCAAAAGTAAGTAAGTTCATATACAAAGCTTATAAAGTTTTATGTTTTTGTTTTTTTATTTTGTACTCACGGTTTGTTAAGTTGCTCTGAATGTGGTTCATATCGTCGGCTACGACGACGATGTCAACTTTAACCCAATCTGTGCTGTGCGGTTACACTTCACCATCTCTATACACCTATTCCCCAGTAGGTATGTAGTCAGTATATTAGACTGATTCAAAAAATCCAAAATAACTTCGATTTTTGCTGTAATTTGAATTTTGGAGCTTGGTGAAAAATATAGCTATCCAAATTTTAGCTTTTTAAAGTGATAGAGGTCGCTCGTCGCGTTTTTTAAGTTTTTCTGTATATAGAAAAAACCCATTACCTAAACCATGAATGCGACTTTTTCTAAGTGCAATTTAAATATTCTTTAAAAAAGGCTTTCACATATTGTTTGCTAATTTGTCAGCTTCTTTCAAAGTTAGATTAGTGTAGGTTAATGTAATAATAATATAAATAAATAATATAATAAATGTTAATTTCCTTTCTTCATACTTGTAAGTCCAGAAAATATTATACATGTTGTTATTTGCTCCATATTAGTATCATATGTTACCCTAAGCTTAGTTATCTAAAAGATGTAAATCTTAAAACTAAGTTCCTTATTTAATAAAATAAAAATAAAATAAAATAAAATAAAATGTGTCTACTGACGGAAATACCAACACACTTACCTAGACTAAAAGTTGATCCGTTGTGATACCACACGGATCTTAAAATCTAACTTACTCGTTGAACCAGTTAGAGCTAGCTTTATGATGGATTTGAGACAATGAATGTCAGAATTTTTAGATGTAGTAAGAGGTCTCTAAGATTCAGTCTTCGTCTTTGTGACAAGGCAGGACATGACTATAAAAAGTGAGACACTGTTTTTTCTTCTTCTTCATCCATGCAGCTTCTGCATAAATCGTTTGCAGGAGTTCCAAGTCAAAAAGCACGCCTACCGATATAAGGCAGTGTCATGTAAGGTCTCTTATAACGGAGCTAATGTGGAACCTATTAAGCGAATGAGCATTTAACAAATTAGTTTAGTTGACCCACAAGTGGTTGTATTAGACCATCTGTGGTTTTCTTCCTTTATGCTATCATGTTTAAGCATAAGTCTACAAGTAGCTAAAGGTAAACCGATGTTGGATTTGTTCCCAATCAAAGACTCCATTTTTTGCTAGTTATTCAGCTGTGTAATTTCCTAGAATGTCTATAATCCGGTACCCAAATTGGGTGAATGTTGATCTGCGTCCCCATCTTCACAAGATAGACAATTTCGGGCTTTTAGTGAGTTTATGGCAGCTTAACTATATCTGAAAAGATGCCTATATCGGTTTTCGATATCACGTTTTCTCTGAGCCCAGAGAGGTCTCTTTAATGGCCATAAGTTCTGCCCGGAACACGCTACCGTAATTGGGAAGACGTAATGAGAGACATAGATTTAGTCCGTCGGAGTTCACGGCTTCACCATCGGTTTGTGATCCATCTGTGTAAAAGTTAGTTGTTTCATTTGTCAAAAATGACTTATTCTCCTAGAGATCTGAAAGATGGACACTTACAAGTTTTTGTTGACTTTAGGGATGAAGTGTTAGATAGTCCACTTTACTAGGTTAAGATCGGAATGAGTTCAAAATAGTGGATTGGCTAATTATATTATTGGTTCACTGTAAGGAGGCTTTAAGTCGAATGGCTTTGAAAATATCTAGCGGTAGAAGATGGAACAGAACATCAAATGTAACGGGCGGGTTAGAGCGGAGTGATCCAATCATACATAAGCACGCAGGCCACCATACTGCTACTCCATATGTTAGTATTTGTATAATGACCGTATGTTATAGAGGTTTGTTTAATCCATTTGTTACCAATGGCTTTTTAAAAGAAAAGGGTCACAGGGGCTTTGTCAAATTTTTCATGAATATTAGATTAACAACTTTATTTCTTATCCAAGATACGTCCCAAAAATTTTGATTTGGCTGAAAATTTAGGTGGTTAACCGTTTAAAAAGGGTCTTTCAATAAGGGTAGATGTTCAAATGGAATAAAACAAGCTGTGTGTGAGGTATTAACAAAATTATTTTTGTATTTGAAAGGTGCATGTATGCCATTAAGTGTGAAATATGACATCATTCAAATGGCCGCCTCGGCTGCTTACGGTCTCTTCCCAATAGATCCGGCTGAATTTGAGCGATGGCCTGTGTTATGTTCGGCTTTAGGGCATCGGTCGATTGTAACTTTTTTGCATAGACCTGCGACTTCAAGAAACCTCACAGGAAAAACACCAGCGGGGTCAAATCGCATGACCTTAGTGGCCAATTCACGTCACTTCTGCGAGAGATAACTATACCATCAAATCGTTTATGCAAAATGTCAATCGTGGCGTATGCTGTGTGGCAGGTAGCGCCGCGCCGTCCTCCTGGAACCACATGTTGGGGTCCATATATGGTTCAATTTGGGCCATAATAAATTAGTTATCATCGTTATGTGACGCTTGCTGTTGACGGTGGTCGTTCACTAACGTCGTTTTCAAAATAGTACGGACCAATTATACAACGAGCCCAAATTTCACACCAAACAGTAACTTTTTGAGGATGGATTATCACCTGGTGAACCTCGCGTGGGTTAGTGTCGTCCCATATACGGCAATTTTGCTTGTTAACACAGCCATTTATCTAAAAATGCGCCTCGTCGCTAAGGATGATTTTTCGGCCAAAATTGGAGTCCTCTTCCAAGCGATTCGAAGTCCAGTCAGCGAACAAATGACGTTTTCAATGGTCATGAACTTTGAGCTCCTGGGTCAGTTGGATCTTGTTCGGGTGTAGGCCAAGTCTCGAAGCAAAATTCGGCAAGCTAAAGTCTGCGGAAGGGCAAGTTTTTGTGCACGGCGAGGAATAGACTGCCTCGGGTTCTGCCGTACACTTTCGCGGAGATGTTCTCGGTCGATCTTACGTTCCTTGAACGTACGGGTGTTGGCTGAACCAGTCATCTGAAATTTGGTCACCAAACATTGAAGAGTCGACTGTGAAGGGCCACCACGTCCACCATAAAATAAGCGCAATGCGCGCAACGTTTGCGTTAACAAACACTCATTTTGATAATAAAGTTTCTTCATTTGAACGTGCTGTTCAATCGTATAACTTGCCATGATGATTTGGCATAAACAACTGAAAAATAAACAAAAGGTATGACAGATGTCACCAAAACAAAATGGCCGCCAAGGGGCGCCATTCCAAAATCATCCAGCTATGATTTATCAACCAACTTATTGATTTATCTACCTTCAGATATGAAACCAGATGTGATTGCAGATGTGTCATTGTTCAACGCTCCTTCTATATCTAGCAAAGCAACTAAAGTAAACTTCTTGTGATGGAGAGAATGTTCGATAGAGCGAGCAGTTTCTATAGATCTCCCTTTATTTTAGATAAGAGGTTTAATTAATATTCGTGGCTCATTCTACTGTTTTTGTGGATCACCTGTTAAAGTTATCAGCTATGATATACATACTTTATGAGATGAAAATATTCATTCTTCACTTTTCGGACTAATTTGTATCAAAACAGGCGCTGTTTACATGAATTTGATTGAAATATTGAACTGAAACTAATAACAGGATTTTAGGATTTTGTCATTATCCTTACGAATTACATACAAACTTATTTTGAAGTGGAATTTATCATTTTTTGAATCAGTCTAATGTATAATATGTGCATCTCAACTTCATAAGAATTATAAAATTAACTTTCAGGAAGATGAAAATTTTGTCAGTATTGTTGTGGAATGCTTGTTCTTATATACTCAAAGAGTGCCTAGCCTATATTAATATTTCAAGTTGTGGTAGCTTAAGCATGCACTCAAATTTTCTTAAGTATTAGTACATCCCCGTATACCTTCCCAGCTACCTATAGAGCTTTATACTAGTTAATAAATCACTAACAAACAAGTTTTGCAGCAAAAATATAAATAATAATTCTCTTTGCTTTCTGCATCTAATCACGTACTCTACTGCAATGCAAAGTGGCATCAAGAGCACCTATAGTTGCACCATCATGAATTGCATCTTCGTCCTATATACATACATATGTAGGTAGTAAGTATTCTATAGGTAGGTGGTATGCATCATCTTCCAGCTAGCGCAGTGATGTCATGATAGTTTTAAAGAAGGAAAAAAGAGAGAAGCAACCTTCTCTATGTATATAAAATAATTATTTTACATGTACAGTCTAAGAGAAAACTTCGCTTTTTGTTACCTTTGTAGTGAACTTAATTGGAAAATATATTGAGAATTGAAGTGCAACGTCTATGGTAGATGTATATATGTATATGGCTCCATACGATATGGTTAAAGCTAGTGTTTGAAGTATATAACAATAGTGTCATGTGTCAATTGAAATAAAATCGCGTTACATTTTATTCCAAGTTTCATTTCTGATATAAATCGCTTTGACGTGGACGTACGTACGCTAAAACAATTCACCAGATCAATGCAACGAAAAAATATATATGATTTCTATTGACACTAGCATGAGGAAAAGAATCATTTATGCTCAATGCTCAAAAAGCAATACTGTCAAAATGGACATACAATTTACCACAAAATTTTCGACATACCACTAACATAGTACAAATTGAGGCCGTTTGTAAAAACTATGCTTTTTTGTATTTTTCAAATTTTCACTATTTGACCTTTAGTTCGAGCCCCAAGTAACGTCAGAAATATCGGGTTTTTCAATAAGAGCGCTACAAAAGTTTTTTTTTTAAATAAAACAAAAACGGTTTTGGATATCCATAAAATTCTTTATTCCTGTGAAAGTACGTTCGATTCAATTATGTATGGAACTCGATTTCTTTTGCATGCCCACCACGAGCACGCTTGCAGAAGTCCAGAAGCTGAACCAAATTTTCGATGGTTTTTAAGCATAAATCGGCCGATACTGCTCCATTTTCACGTTCGATATTCGTACGAATTTATAAATCGTCGCTGGCTTTTTGGCATAGACCATAGACTTGACGTAGCCCCACGTAGCGACTTGACCATTTCGTGAGATAACACGTTCTCGCTGCGTAGTTTGTGGTGCCGTCCTTTTGGAACCACATGTCCTCCAAGTCTATATCAACCAATTGGGGCCAAAAATGTTCGGCTATCATTGAACGGTAGCGATCCCCAATCACAGTAACGTGCCGGTCTTGATCATCACGGGAGAAGTAAGGTCCAATGACACCGCGGCGCGCCGCCGGCCCATAAACCACAACAAACCGTAATTTTTTCGGGATGCAATGATGACTAATGGAGTAAGTGTGGATTGCTGCCCGACCAATACCACATATTTTGTTTATTGACGAAGTCATTCAGGCAGAAATGAGCCTCATCGCTGAAGATGATTTTTCGATTAAAAATCCGAATTATTTTCAAGTTTTTGCTCAGCCCAATTCACGAACAAACGACGCTTATGGTGGTCAAGCGGCTTCAGTTCTTGCGTCAATTTAATCTTGCAAGAATGTAGTCCAAGATCTTTCGCGAAATTCGCCACAACGACGTGAGAGACACATTTGGGCTTTCTGCAACTGAAGCCTCAGTGGCAGCAATATTCTCGACACTACGGGCATGGGAACATTTTGTACTGTGCCTGTGGATTCAAATTTGTCCACTAGACGCTCAATTGTTGATCTGCTAGGACGATTATGACCACCATAAATGGGACGTAGCGCTCTTAACGTTGAGGCCACTGACTCCGAGTTTCGGTAGTAAATTTTAATAATTTTGACTCGTTGGCTCGTATATCTTTCTATCATGAAATGGCAACCCATACTGAAGAGAAATGTTAAAAGAGCGGCAAGAAATATGGCGTCGTTTGCTGTCCCTGTCGTCCTTCTTGAAAAACCCGAAGGCACGTAAAATTTGTATGTAAGACCTCTTGAAGGATTTTTCAATTCCGCTCATGAGGCAGTAATTTTCAAAATAGTTCATATTATCGTTTGATACAAAGTGTTTGAAGGATTGATTGCACTACTTCCAATTCATGCTTCTGAATCCTGACTTTTTGCCCGACAGTTGTTCTTTTAGCAGTCAATGCCACTATGTACTAAGTTTTGTTCCTCATTTATGTGGAGTCCAAGATTTTGTGCTACCTGAATCTAGTAGAACTTATTTTATTTTATCGTTGATATCAATATCGTCAGTTGTAGCCAGCATCTCAGTGACGTGACGTTTAGTATATTAAGATGTTTACTTTTAGACATATCCCCTTCTGCTCTGATATTCCACTTTGCATTTGTCTCCTGGATTAAAATAAAATAATTTTTCACTAAATTATATTTTAAGACTTAAAGCGCATTGAAAATGTTAAAGAGTTTTTCAATAATATTAAAAACATTTTGACAAGTTGTTGTAGTTCCACCAGTCGAATCGGCTGTAATTATTTAAATTTGTTTTTCCGAATCACTTTTGATTTTGTCTGTTGCTCAAAATCCTATGGATAAGTTGTTAACACTGGAGTTCACGCAAGGCCTGCTATAGTCAACTGTAGTTATTTTAAATTTTAAATTGAACTAAATTGTCAACAAGTTAGAATCTCCATTGATTTTTTCGTTTACGTATAGTTTTATAGCAAATTTCTAAAGTTAACAGTCTACTATATTAACCTACGCGGGTGTTTGTGTACCTAATAAAAGGCCCACAAGGCTATTGAAATGAGAGCTGTTCTAAGTTTGCTGTATGGAAGTATCCCGCAATGGACGACTTAACCTTTTTAACTTCCAATAAACTGGGTTAAAAATTTTGTATTCGACGATATCAATAAAAAGATACCGTTTTCTTATATGAACTAAAAGATTTGATGATATAACTAATAGAGCTCAACTCCGAGAATTTGATAAATTGTCCCCGATAAGAGAAGTCGTAGAAGTTTTCAATGTCCATTTCGGCATTAATTTCGTTCTCTTTTTGTGGTTTTTGGAGTACGTTGCGGGTTTATTATATGAAAACCGAACAAATCAGATAAATTCGGAATTAGAAACTTTCCGTATTTGTAAGTTTGAAATGTATATAGGAGGACAGCCTGAAGGTCCCTTTCAAAAATCAAAAAGGATAATTAATGTTGTACCATAGACTTCTAGAGCCACTTTACGATTAAGGCTATAAAATGACAATGGATAACTATTTTAAAAATCTTCCAAGTGCAGGAGAAAATTACAGTTGTGGAAACAATAAAACCCAATAAGCCAGAAACACGACAAGAATTCTACTCCTCCAAGTCTAGAACAATCGGTTTCGGTGTGGTTTTTAGAAGGACGTTACACTTTTGTTCTATGTTCCAAAATTAAAAATAATAAATGTTCTAATCAATAAATATTATTGTTAAATACTTATTTTAAATCTTTTTTTATAAACTTCAAAAAACAGGACGCCTGTTATTCAATTTAAATAAGTTAATGGTCAAAACCAACCGCAACGGTTAGTCCATTTCTGTCAGTTACAACCAATTTTGTTTCAGACTTGAATTCTGTAGATATGTGGTTTAAGGGACACACAGAAGTCAAACAAAGCTGCTGGAGCTGACGGCATCGCTGCCGAACTATTCAAAGCATCAGGCGATGACTTAGTAGGGAGCATGCACCAACTCATTATGAGTGGAATCTCATCACAGTCTGCCCAATACATAAGAAAGAAGACCCTCTAAATTGCGCCAACTACAGAGGTATCAGTATCCTGAACATTCCATATAAGATTCTTTCTGCCGTATTATGTGAACATCTGAAGCCGTTCGTCAACAACCTGATAGGTCCTTATCAGTGTGGCTTCAGACCAGGATAGTCCACCATCGACCAAATATTCACACTGCGACAGATCTGTTTATCGATTTTAAAGCCGCGTATGGCAGTATCTATTGGGAAGAGCTCTTCAGAGCAATATCTTGTTTTGGCATCCCTGTCAAACTTATCCGTTTGTCAAAAAAGATCTCACCGATGCATTTGATGTCAAAAAAGGTTTTAGACAAGGCGATGCACTGTCATGCGACTTATTCAACATAGTTCTGGAAACAATTGTATAAAACTCAACCGTAAACACTAGATGCACAATCTTCCAAAGGTCTACCCAATTACTCGAATACGCAGATGATATTGACATATATAGTTGGAAGATCAAAGCGTGATGTCAGTAGAGCGTTTTTGATCATTGCGACGGAACCGGAGAAGATGAGGGCAAGACCAAGTATATAAAAATTAAAATTAGGTGGCGCAACAGTCCATAAAGGACCAGGGCCTAGTGACTTACAACTCGCAACCATCCCTGTGTGCGAGTAATGTTGTCAGAGATGGAAGGGACCTACAGTTTATATGCCGAATCCGAACGGCTAATTTGAGAAAGCACTTTTCATGACAAGAATTACTCTTGGAGGATTTGTCAATTCCTCGCAAGAGGCAGTACCCGTGAAAAAAGTTAGGTGACACAGGCAGGGATTGAACCCAAGACCCCTTGCATGACAGTCCAACGCACTAACCATCACGCTACGGGTACTACAGACCAAGTATATGTTGTCATCAAAAAAGGACATAGAACAACGACGTCTTGGATAAAACGTCACCATGGACAGCTAGAACTTTGAAGTAGTTGAGGACTTTGTCTACCTAGGCACCGCTATAAACTCGGACAACTACACCAGCGCTGAAATCAAACGAAGAATAACTCTTCCAAATCGCTGCTTCTTTGGACTTAGAAGGCATTTGAGTAGTAAAGTCACACTCATCATCCCGTTTTATGGCGCTGAGGTCTGGACCATGTCAAGATGAGAGCGTCTTGGGATGCTTCGAGAGACAAATTCTTTGGGTGATTTTTGGCCCCTTCTGCATAGATGGAGAATGGAGGAGAAAATATAACGACAAACTGTATGGGTTGTACAGCGGTACTGACCTGGTTAACAGAATTAAAGTCCAACGACTAAGATGGCTGGGTCATGTAGAGCGAATGAACATCAACGCTTCAGCCCGGAAGGTCTTCGAATCCAATCCTGAGGGACGGCGGCGCAGTAGAGGAAGACCGCAACTCAGGTGGCGCACGCAAATGGATGAAGACCTCAACCAACTGGAGACAGCTAGCTAGGGACCGAGCTGGCTGGAGACGCATGTTGGTTGAGGCCCAGGTCCGCCCGGACTGTAACGCACTTTAAATCTACCTTAGTCCGGTGGGTCTTAACTTTGTTTAGTCAAACAATTAAAAAAAAATGTGGAGCGATGTGGAGCTATTTGAATGAGTTTGAGACCGTGGTATTGCGTAGGTTTCTAATTTTCCTCAAAACCATGCGTATTCGTAAAAATAATTGAATGGGAAAATTACAAATTTTTCCGTATTCTGAATTGAGTTTATAATTTCAAAATTTAGGTTAGATTTCATTTTAGAATTTTGTTGTCAGTAAACAATGCGTTGATTAACGCGTCCCTTCTTTTCATTTTAACACAACAACATAACTAAGGAAATTATGAATAATAATTGAATTTAGAAATTTAATAATTAATTAAACTTTTAATACCAGAATATACGAATTTTGGTCAGCAGCGATTACCTTTGCTTATGAACCAAACCAAGAAACATAATATTATTTGTGGAGATGTTGATTTAAGGGCGTCTTTTGTGCTTAGGAAAAACCAAAAATGTATTAGTTTTTAAGTTTCAATTTCGCAGCACAACTTTTCAGACTATACGAGTAACTTTCCCAAATTCTTCAAAACATAGATACACAGAGATGCAACTCGTTTTTAGCTTGAATATACAATTTGAATTTTGAATGCGATTAGGTGAGTTTTATTCAGTTGATGATTTTCATTTTGGTCATAGCTGGGCTTCTGGGAACTTAGACCTTTGGAAGATGGTTTTGATGTTTGTTTTTTTTTCATTTTTGGAAAGAATTTTCCTCGCTTGTGCTGGGCACTTGTAATTTCTTATTCCGAAAGGACTTTTGATAGATACAGATGATAAAATGTTCGTTCCTTATGTTTGTGTTTTTTATTCTCGATATTTGTGTATCAACGAAAAGTTTTCAACCAGTTTTGGGAATGACGGGAAAGTTCTATCTTTACGAACACGAGTATACGACTATAGATACATAAGTCAACAAGTTTTTGATTTTTGGTGTTTGTGAAAAGGGACCGATGCGATGTGCAGGCAGTGTACAACTGGTACATGTTCAAAGGTATCTAGATCTATTTGTTTTTAGGGAATATTTGGGCGATTGAATCTGGTATCTTCAACTTTTACGAACCAATAGAATTCATGATAAGTTTATTTTGGCATTTTTTAAAATGTTTTGTTTTTTTTTTTAGTGCCTTTGAGAATTTTAAAACGAATGAATTCCTGCAGTAAGGGTTGTATATGACACGATTCCTGAAATCAAGATGATAAATACGTACAAATACAAATATGTACACATAGTATACGTAAATAATATTTCATCAAAAGAATTTATTTCTTATGACATTTCCAATTATTTGGAGAGAAGCCAAAAGAATGAAGTTTGACATTTTCTTATCGTTAAGTGTGTTCAAAAATATCTTTGTCTTCTTCTTAATTGTTTTATAAAAGTTAAAGTGAAAACATGTTAATTTTTGGAATACGTAGAAAGGATATTTACATATGTTTGTATGTATATTTACATTCGTACGTACATAATATTTAAGTAAATTTCGTATTTTAATTTTCCAATGACATGTCTTGTCTATTTAAAGTTAAAGTAAAAGGTATAAAGACTTTGTTTGTTTGAATTATTATGACTTCCATAAAATTTTTGAACACATCTCAAGAAGTGAATACTAGGGGATAAAACCAAAGCACATTGCAATGGGTAGGAAGTATTGA
Source organism: Eupeodes latifasciatus (assembly GCA_920104205.1). Taxonomy (NCBI): domain Eukaryota; kingdom Metazoa; phylum Arthropoda; class Insecta; order Diptera; family Syrphidae; genus Eupeodes; species Eupeodes latifasciatus. The sequence continues at coordinate 195,797,641 of OV049924.1, read as the reverse complement.
GCTTGTTAAGACCTATTCTGGCTGAGGATGGAAAATGTTGGCGTGCGTCTGTACGTCTGAAATGTTACTGATTCGAGAAAGTATTAAACTGAAATTCTGAATTTACTGACATTTTACGTGGGTGTAAAAGTTTCACTTCGAAAAATGAGGACTTTGATATTTAAACCTACATTTCGAGCCGATACTGTCGTTTGCGAAGCGATGTAATTATTTAGAAGTTACATACAGGTAATAGTTTAAGTCTTTAAAAGACAGTCACAAAAGTAAATTCATCAATATATAGTCAACTAAACAAAATAATTAAGATTTCAATAAAGGAGAGTCAAACTTAACTTTCTTAAAAATAAAATTGGAAATGCGAGAAGACAGACGTTAAGATTTAGTAACAAGTTTTCAAGAAGCATTTGTTTTGCAAAATTTTTCTTACTGGTATGAACTTTCGATAAATTTGATTACCTTTGTAGAAGACTAGCAAATCTTTCCGAATCCGTTCACCTGAATAGAGGTTAGTGGACATCAAAGGCTATTGAACATCAAAGACATCAGGAAATCGAAGCGATCAGCACTGGATATAAAAAATGGAGGATCCTACTCATTTATATTTCCATTTTTGTATTGTTATAGCCTCAGATCGCTTAAGCGTTTAGGAACCCTTATTGAGAATTAAAGTAACGACACTATCCACTCAAATGGATATTTAAGTTTTTAAGTATGCAAAAGCTCACGATACTATTCAGGAGCATTCAAATAAATATAATAACAGTCAACCTATTTCCTTATTATAAACCTGAAAGAATAAGTTCCTTTAAAGCTGGACGTACTTACCGAAGATTCAATAACAAATTGTAATATCGAAGTAGGTTTTTCATAACACATATGACGAGAATGTGCATTATATCAGCTTTAAAAGTTTAAATTTGGTAGTGTTTGATAGACACCATCATTTGTCCCATCTTTTTAAGTCTTTTTTCGTCAAATACAGTTTTTTTTCGGCAACAAAAAAACAGAAATTTTATATGAATATTTTGCAACTATGCTTCGTTAAATAGTGTAAATGGTAAAATTTGAAACGTTTTGAACTTTTGTTCCATTATTAACAAGGGACAGCTTATAACATAGGTTAGGCTAAGGTTAGTGCGCAGTTTTTCTTTCAGAGCCATTATGATACCCTAGGGCCTAGACCAAAGCCTATGCTAAGAGTTTGCGTCAAGAGCGTGGATTTAGGTTCAGTGAGCTGTACGAGTAGCTCAAAATTATTTCAAGCTGTAAGCATAATCACTTAAGTGAGAAGAGGTTAACGTGCCAATGTCTATTCTTGGGAGTGATTCAATATTCTATCCCCACAATAACACCCCCCCCCCTTTCAGACCCGTAGAATTGGTGACCTCTTGGCAACGTCTGGTGAGTGGGTTTGGTAAGCCAGTGGTTGTGGTGGCTGAGTTAGTGTAAAAAGCAGAGAGTTCATTCAAATCTTAAGTGGAACATGTTTCTCAAATGGCATAGGGCAGAGTACTGGCACAAGAAAGGAAGAGTATCTTTCGTACTGAGATTCCATTTCACGAAAAGGGGAAGGGATTTTTTTTTTAGTTGGACAATGTTTTCAATTATATGTATGTTTATTCAGGTTAGGCCATATATTGTTCTGGTTGTAACACAGATATCAAGTGAGTTCAATATCTTGTTAGCTAGATCAAGAATTTGACTTGGTCCTTCTTTACAATTACTTGATTAAGACTACAGAGCAGATTCTGAACTGCTTGGTCTGCTTGATTTAAATCAAGTTTTGATCGTTTTCTTTCCAGTTCATCAGCAACACGACCTATTTGTATTGAGATAGGTTATTTCATTAACAAGTCAACTGGTTGGTGGGTAAGAAATATATCCCAAAATAAAATTAAGGTTCGAAAACAGAGAAGACTTTCAAAAGACATACCTAAGAGGTTTTTAGAATACTGTGATACACGATCAAAATGCCGCCATAGCCCATAAACATACCGTACCGCACTATTAACTGCAAAAGTGAGTTTTTATTAAATTGGAAAATCACTTGTAGAAAATATTAAAATAAATACATGAGTTATATATGGTAGAAGCCCTGGCAATAAAAGTTTAAGAAATGAGGGATACATTTGATCAAGACCTACTGCATTTGAATTAATAGAGAGGGCACTTTCGAACACATCTTCAAAAAAAATAGTAGTACATTTAAGCGATCGTCTACTGGAAGTTCACTGCAGCGGTTGCTACAGTGGTACTGAAATTAGAGATAGAACTGGCAACGAATTTCCGGTTTAAGTTGTTAATATCCAACTCTTCAATCTGATTATTTTAAGACTTACAGATGACAGTTTGCTTAAGTATATGCCAAATTTGTTTGATGCTTTGCAATTATTAACACGACTATCATTGAAATTTGTCAACAGTTTTCGTCACTGCCAAGACTTGAGCTTGAAAGACAATGCTTTATAATTGGCAAATCTGAAATGAGGTGTCTAGTCTAAGGTTTTCTGATTAAAAAACCTTCACCAACACCAGTATGCATCTTGGAGCAGATGTCGTTGTACGAGTATATAACTCCATTTGGTTCACAAGTTAAAGGTTTGTTAATTAGCCAATACTCTCTACTAGGAAAGGTTGTTGTGGGTAGTGTGTAGAAGTTAAAACGGGATGTTAAGTAGTGAGTGCATACTTTGTTATCTTTGTATCTCTGTAGAATCAGTGCATGGTGCTAAATTTCCAGCAGTCAATTTGGCTTTGCCGCTATGCGCTCATTCTTGTACAAATAGATCCAGTGGTTTGTTGGTAAGTTGAGTTGAGCTTCTACACCCTAATGGCCCCTGTGATACCAAAGCATGTCATTCTTTGTACCTCAATCACGGTTTTAAGGTTGGTTGGTACCTTTGGCCAATGCATTTCACCAGACCATATGTTAGAACTGTTTTAACTATGACTGTAAATATTTGATAGTTCTGAATTTTGGAGTTTGATTGTTGTCCCTCAAATAGTAGGGATTTCTAAAGATGTTATTTTCCTACTGTTTGTAAAGAGGACAAGTTCTGTGTTATTGCGTGTTACAAATCAAGCCGCAATTCATAGTCCATGTAAACTTTGTTGATAAAGCATTCTCCATCTGTTCGCTAATGGTGGATTGGAATTTACCTGTAGCTAGCAATGCTTAATCATTTGCGCATGCGATTACTTTCACTCCGCTTTATTTAAATATCAAGGGGACTATGTTCATCGCAAGTTCCAAATGAAGTTTAAAAATTACCCTACCTTGTGGAATCCCTCTTGATCTGGGAGCATAGATACTTTGATCTGTACTCATCCTAACTCAGAACTGATCTGTGTGTTTTCTAACATATCCATCTAATAATGGCGTTGTTAACGTTAAGATTGACAAGTTTCCCTTTCTCTGTCTAATTTTCAAAACTATTGAAAGTCCTCTAAGTTCAGAAAGGATGTGTTCTTTGTCTCTGAGTTTTGTTTATACTGTGCTGACGATACACTGTAGTGCTCTTTCTACCCTTTTACCTTTTATATACGCATGTTTGGTTAGAGATATGCCCCACAACAATTTTTCTGTCTCAAAATTTTCCAACTTACGAATTCTTGATATTTACTATTGAAATATTATTTTTTAATTACTAAGATAAAAGCGTTAAGATCACGTAAAAATAGAAAGTACCTACTGCCTAAAATACAATGTACTTCAATTTTTAAATACAGCGCAAACTTGAACATTTGCTTGTAATCTAATCCACGTGCATTAAAGTTTTTAAAAAATCCTACATATTTAAACGCAAATTAATACATTCTAAAATATCTTTCAGATTTCAACGAATTCATTATCATAATTTCCATCATTTATTATTTAATTCAGTTGAGATATCACAAGTTGATATTTTTCACTAATATATTCCTTAATCTTTAACCTTTCGTGATAATTTTTGAATGTGTTACAAGTAACGCCATTTGACAACACCTTTGAGTTATTCAAAACCTGACCCTAATCATGTTGCTCTCAACGGAATAAAGCGAATATTTAAATTATTAAGAAGGGATAATTGCCCTTTGAATATTGAAATCTGTGATAATGTTAAATTTATTCTATATAGTTAGGTAATCTATATATACATATATATGTATGCCTATAGGCTATATCAACAACAACAACAACAGTGAATACATCTTTACCTGCTTCGGCATCAAAGAAGGTAAAAGACTTCACACAGAGATGATAAATTTTATCCGTGAAGCATTCTCTATCGCCGCCGAGTCTCTCTCGTTTTATAGTTTATTATATTTATATATTTTTTATTTTGTCCACCCTCCCATTTCCCACCCCCCACAAAAAAAAACGAAACACACAAAATTTAACTTGAAGCAGGAGCCGGGCGGCCGGTGCGGCGGTGGTTAAAGACGGTTTAGTGTATTATATTTCTGAAGGGTGGCTTATTTAAATATTTAATGGCTTCTTGAATAATTCTCACCTTTTCTTTCGTTATCGGTGTTACTGTTACTGTGGGTGCGCGTACTTTCTGCCGCAACGCGTTTCTGTGTCGTGTTCTGCTTCCGCACTAAAAAGGATCCACAACGTCGTCGCCGTCGACGAGTGACTATGACGACGACGCGGATACTATGCTCCTTTCTTCGTGCGGGAATAAGTTAATATTCACGTTGCGTGTTTATTGTCTGAAGCCTGCGGCAAAGATGGTAGATTTTTCTGCCATTCACTATTTTATTTTACGCTCCTATACCTATACTTATATAAAATGCTACAAGGACAATAGAGGTCAACCTTAATCAACTATATAAGAAAAGCGGAAAGTTTATTTTATACATCAGGAAGTAGAAATAAGTTTTTTTGATTTGTTTTATTATTTTTGTTTATTTTTTTTCTTATTTTGTATATTAAAGTGCGCTAAAGTTATGTATATTCCGTGTGTAGTTGGTATAAGTACGTACTTACAGTTTTGAGGAAACATATTTGCCACGTTTTATTTTTGATTGCACATAAAAAAGGAACGTTTAAATAGGCTTCAGCTACTAAATCATTCAAAAGCACACTAATCTCTTTATAGCACACTCCAAATTCGAGAGTTTTCTTAGGCATATTTTATGGCTGTATAGAAGGCACCTAAGTTTACTACGGAGGTTAGAAGAATATTAAAAAATGAATCCCTTCGTAATAAACAAAGGGGTTGATTAGAACGTTTGCTTTATTTTCAAACATTATTCGAAGATAGAAAATAAAAATGTAAAAATGACGCTGGAATGCGACCCACACTGAAAACTTCCCATCCTGTCTGTCGATTTGACTTGCTTAAAAGTTCACCAGTGGACCTATTGCTACGAAAGCCGTATTGCCGGTCAATAAGAAGCTTCCATTCCTCAAAATATTTCTTAAGCTGATAATTATTTAGAGTTTCCATGACCTTAGAAAGAAGGTACGTTAGTGCTATCGGTCGATAATTTGCGGAAGAAGAAGATTGGCCTTATTTTGGGATTGGCTGAACGAATGCAGTTTTCCAACTACTCGGAACGAGCCCAGAAGAATAGGATGGATAGAAAAGCTTACACAGTGGTTTTGCTAGCGTAGAAGAACACCTCTTCAAAATAATAGCGGGGATACCATCCGGACCAGCGGATTTATTAATTTTAAGATCCTTAAGAACTTTCGCCACAGTACGAGTACGAAAAAAGATTAGTCCCATAGAATCATTTAAGCGTTCAAGAACTGGAGGAGCCATGAAACTATCTGGTAAGGTGAAATATTCGGCGAGCTGCCTTGCAAACAAGTTAACTTTATCAATAGAGCTAAATAAAGGAGTGTCATTGCCAAAAGAAGTAGTAACCGAGGAAGAGGAAGAATTCCTCATGTTTTTTTTACGAATGACCAACAATTCTTGCTTAAACCTTTCCCGGTTTTTTTGAGCAGCAAAAATCAGCAAACATCTCAGCACACATTCTTCCGACAAATCGACAGACGGGATGAGAAGTTATCAGGGTAGCCTTCCAGCCTTTTTAACTTCCCATAGGAAGTTATTGTAATGGGTCGTTATTGTAATGGGTCCGATTTGTCAAATTGAAAATTTTGACATTTCTCGACGTTTCAATGTCCCTAGAGTCGAAATAAAAGATTTTTAGAAAGATGTCTGTGCGTGCGTGTGAACGTACGTTCGTACGTCCATAGCTCAAGAACCAGAAGAGATATCGACTTCAAATAAATTTTGTTATACAGATAATAAGGCATAAAGATGCAGAAAGGGCTCTCAAGAAAATTGCGTGGGTGTTTTTTTTACCATAGCAGTTTAAAAAAAAGGTGTAAATTTTGGTTAACCCTAAATATCTCATGAACCAATGATGCTAGAGACTTGAATTAAATTTTATATTATATATTGTAACGTGATACAAAACAAAAATATTTTTGGAAAACAATCCAATTAACGGTTTTTTTTTATAAATCAAAAAATTTGTCACCTCGAAAATCTTACGACACAAATATGATTTCATCTCCAAAACAATTTTGTGCAACGAAGCATAATGTTTTTGACATCTGATAAAATTTGGAAAAAAATGGAATTGACAGTTTTTGTTTATAAAAAATAAAAACCTTAAAAAACATTCCTCAAATTTGGTAAAAACTGAATTTCGACTCAAATATCCTTACAAAAACTTAAGATTAAAGCTTCAAACTAATTTTATCTTATAAGAAATATTGTTTTCAACATTTTGAAAAATGTTGAAAAAAATCGAATTGACAGTTTTTTTACAAAGAATAAAAACCTAAAAAAAAATTAATAAAAGTTGGTAAAATTGATTTTTGACTCAAATATCTTTTCAAAACTTTGAGATATTGGCTTTAAACTACTTTTATCTTTCAAGAAATATTGTTTTCAACATTCAGTAAAATTTTGAAAAAAATCGAATTGACAGTTTTTTTTACAAAAAATTAAAAACATTAAAAAAAGAATTAACAAAAGTTGGTAAAAATTGATTTTCGACTCAAATATCTTTTCAAAAACTTGAGATTTTGGCGCTTTAAACTACTTTTATCTTTCAAGAAATATTGTTTTCAACATTCAGTAAAATTTTGAAAAAAATCGAATAAAAAGTTTTTTTACAAAAAATTAAAAACCTAAAAAAGAGAATTAACAAAAGTTGGTAAAAATTGATTTTCGACTCAAAAATCTTTCCAAAAATTTGAGACTTTGGCTTAAAACTAATTTTGTCTTATAAGAAATATTGTTTTCAACATTCGGTTTTTAAAAAAAAAATAAAAACTTAAAAAAAAATACCAAAATTTCGTAAAATATGATTTTCGACTCAAATATCGTTTCAAAAATTTGAGATATTGGCTTAAAACTAATTTCGTCTTTGAAAAATGCGTTTTCAACATACAGTAATATTTTAATAAAAATCGAATTGACATTTTTTTACAAAAAATAAAAACCTAAAAAAAAACAATATTAAAACTTTTAGTACAAATTCGCTTTCGACTCAATTATCTTTTCAAAATTAAAAATATTGGCTTCAAACTAATTTTCTCCACAGAAAATATTGTTTTCGACATTCAGTAAAGTTTTTATAAAAATCAAAAAGTCTGTTTCTTCATAAAGAATTAAAATCTACAAAAATAGCACGCAAAATTTTTAAATATTGATGTTCGGTTCTCGATATCTCGCGAACAATAAAAGATTTTGACTTTAAATTAGTTTCATTCAACCAATTTGTCTTTGTTTATATGAGAAATAAAAACTTTTAAGAAATGTTTTTCAACTAAAAATCTCGTTTACAAAAATAGATTTTGGAATCAAACTATTTCATCCAATGCAATATATTGTTGGTAATTTTTAAATCTTTTAGAATAATGCAACTGACAACTTTTTTAACAAAACACGGAAACCTACAAACCTTTTAAGTAAGACAAATCGACAGAAAGGATGGGAAATTATCAGTGTGGGTCGCATCCCAGCCTCTTTTTTTTTTTAATTGCTATTGATAAAAAAAACACCTAACTCAATTTTTGTCAAAGTCCTTTCTGTATCTTTCGATATTTTTATCTGTAAAATGAAATTTTTTTGAATTCGATATCTCTACTGGTTCTTGAGCTATGGACCACGAAAAAAGCTTCGCATACGCAAGAAGATACATACGTAGATGTCAAAATTTGCATTTCGAAAAATCGGACCTATGAGAAATTAAAAAAGTACGTATACGCCTGAGTATACGACAATAGCTATTCTCCTTAAATGAAGTTTATATGAACTCCTTTAGAAGTTTATATAACTTAAAAAGAAAAAACTCATTCTTAAAAAAAATATGTTTTCTCCTGGAGAGACAATACAAATACATTTTTTATCTAGAACGCTTATTTTTAAGTATCCTTTAGGCTTCGGCCACGCAATGAGCGACTAAACGACGAGTCGCTGAGCGACCAATCTGAGCTATTTATATTTATATTTATATTTATATCACTTATATCTAAATCTTCGCAGATTTCCAGATCGATTTTGGCAATATTGTCGTTTGTCAGTACCATCTTTTGATTTGCTGTTGGAAAAAGTTCAACCAAAATTAACAAGACAAAAGAAAGCAATGAGGTTGCGCAATATTTTGGGGAATTCGGGCAATGAACAAAAAACACTATTTGCAACTAAAGATTAAATAAATAAAAACTTACCAGAACAATTACAAATTTGTCTAACTTTTTCCCGCTCTTAATCGGTGACATTGGTGTCCTGCCATAGCACTGGGCGGCTTTGGACAGCTGAAATTAAACTTTCAGTGTTTATTGTACACATGTTTTTTCTACTTCGTCGCTCAGCGATCGACTACAAAATTAAAACAAATTTGATTACAGAGCGACGTCGCTCTGTCGCTTAAAAAATCGCTCAGTCGCTTAGGGTTTATTTGACCACCTCCATAAGATTTCATGCGTCGCTCAGCGACTCGTCGCTCGGTCGCTCAGTCGCTCATCGCTCATTGCGTGGCCGCACCCTTAGGCAAAAAATGCTACAAATTGATATTTTCAAAATTTGAAATTTTTTGGAACCGGCGGCGTAACTTCCAAATGCTTGCTCATAGAAAAAAAAGAACACTTACAATTATGTTGTAGAACATCTCATGACCTACAAGACGAACAACTTTTTTGTGGAATCAAGTGTCCAAAAGTTAAAGACTAAAACCGGAAATTTTCGACAAAAAACCTTTATAACTTATTATGGTCAGATTGGATTTTTGGGGACTTTCTTTGACTTCTTTATAACGATGTTCTCAGTGCTTGGACTAATATTCATCGATGTGCGTATTATTTCAAGGTAAAATGTTTATTTTTTGTACCATAATCAATTTTCTTAAAAATCTTTGCAGTTTTATTAGGAAATAATTCACTCACTACTGCTCTGGCTGAAACTTTAAATTATTACATCACATATCAACAACATAATGTACTGTCACAGCTCTTAAAACTTTTTAAATACATTTCATAACGATGTAATAATTTTACTTTTCTGTACAATTCATTTCCATTGTGTTTTAAGAAATATTATTACATCTTAAGTCATACATAGGAAACAAGTGGAAAAATACTAATAAATTACCCACAAAAGCTAAAAATACAATCAGAACCTTAATTAAATGTAGTTGAGTGCATGATTATACATACATAGGTAGGTAGTCTTATATGTATAAATGTTTTAAGACCACATATAGCTTGATAATTTCAAAACTCTTCAAAACAAAATCATTACCATAAATTCTACCGAACATGGCGTCGTCGTCATCGTAGCTCGACGTCGTCGTCATCATCATCATCATCATCGTCGTCGCATGTTTTGTGCTGCAAATTATAGTCTTTCTCTTAAACTTTAATCCATAATATCCAACATAAGTGTCAGATGGTATTACGAACCACATTTATGAGCGAGTTCATACATACATGCACAAAATTTAACGCTGTTACCCCAAGTTTATGAAAACTAAAATGTTACTTATATAATACGTTATCTCACGTTTGTGTATAGTACGTTACGTACATATACGTATTGCTTAACGTAGGTAGCTTAAATACATGAATCAGTTATACTCAGTATACAAAACCCCAAAAACCTGAGCATATCCTCCTTCGTCTTCGTCTTGTGTTTTCTAATTCTGCATAGATAGAATGGAGAAGTTCAAAATTATATCTAATCTTCAATGAAAAGTGTTGAAAACATTTATACCATACCCTCCAAGCCACCTCAACAAAACGCCAATTTCATACCTTTCAATATGCTTTACTCAAATTTATGTATAGATATGTATTTGTATATAGCCACACAAATGCATAATCCTTTCTGTGCAATTTTGTATGAGGCCCTCCTTATATTAGGGTTTTATTATGTGTGCGGTATAAGTGACATAACGTAACTTACTCAAGCATTGAAACTCAGCAGGGGCTTAAATACTCTACAAGGATGGATGCTGCGTTAAAAGACTAATGTACCTATATACCCAACCCTAATGTGTGTGATGGCATTGGGGAAAGTTTTTTGAAGTGGCTAGCGATCATTTTGACAAAAAGAAAACACGGATAAAGTCTTACCTTTATGGGTTACAGGTTGTTAGATCTTAACATAGAAGATGAATTATTATTATTATTGGCTCTATAAGGTGATATAATTTATGCTTTATCCCTAAACACATTCAAGGCTTATATTGACCATATATCAAAAGTTCTATACCATTCACTTATGTATATGCGATACAAAACGTAAAGTGTATAAGTGAGTTAATGAGTAATTTGCTTGGGACTTATGATATGGCAAATCTTCTTCTTCAAAGAGGTTCCATATTGAGTATAAAATGTGATGTGCGTGACTTTATGTGTCGGTCGTGTCAATGTGATTAATATTTATGAACAGATATTTGGCATCTTTGTAATGTTTTCTGAAAGTTTTGTGTTTAGTATTAAAAGCTTTAGTAATATGACCTTCACCTTCATTATTGTGGGTTGGAACCAAAAATTTACATTTTTAAACATAGCTATTTATGTTCCGGAGAGAATGGATACATTCCACAATTTTTAAATATTTTTCACATCCAATATTTTACCAATAAAAATAATACAACCTCCAGGACAATTTCATTCAAGGAAGTTTTACGTTTTTGACAGTTTTGTTTCCTAAAAATTTATTACAATTCTGGCCTCAAATATCTCCTGTTTTTCTATCCGATGGAACTTGCTTATATAAAATTAGTTTGCTCTGGATAGATAGGTACAAAAAATAAAGAAGAAGAGATAAACTTAGAGTACAAGAGAATGTACTTGTTAATAGGAAAGTACTCCGACCTATCTATCCAGAGCAAACTTCTGTAGGTCTGTAATGTTTGTAGAAGTTTTGACAAATTTAAAGTGTAAGGATCTTAAGACATTTATCATTCAATCAAAATGTACTCCCATCAATCATCTCCTAGGTCTGTACTCATGCATGCTCGTTTATGTAAAACATCAAAGAAATCAACAAGAAATTAATAACGCACGTCATCGATCTTACGATGTGAAATTTTATGTATAACATGTTTCTCAATTTTATGTATTTACCTTCTAAGAAAATAACTGTCTTAATCTTATGTAACTACCTTCTAAGAAACCAACTGTCTAGTTCTAAGTTCAATTGCAATAAACTATCGGTCGAAAAAAGAACTACCTTGAGTTTTCTTACAAAAGGCTGGTTAAATTTTAGGGGCCTTTGTTGAATGTTAACCACATCTTAGTGTAGATGTGCGTACAATCCGAAAAAACGTCGGTTTTTTAATTTAGTGGATTTTTACAAAAATTCAACAGTCATTATTTTCATACAAATTAAAGTCTACAAAAAATACTGTACAAAATTACCACACATTTATGTTCGTTTCTCGATATCAATAAATGAAGGTTTTGAGTTCAAAATTATTTCATTATATGCTTAATTTTTTTGTTGTACTTACTTTTATACAAGAAATAAAAACTTTCCAAAAATGCTACTTAAATTGGTAAAAATTGGTGTTTGACTTAAAAGCTCGGGAAATAAAAAAAGCAAAATACTGTTGCTAATTTTTAGTTTAGTTTTTTAGAAAAATGTACTTGACAACTTTTCTTACAAAACACAAAAACCTACAAAAGCAACAAAACACTTCAAATTCAAACTTCAAATTTTGTATTTCACACAAAGTAATGTTATTAACATTTAGTTAAAGTTTCAAACAAGCCGACATAGGTACGGGAAGTTATCAGTGTGGTCCGCATCCCAACCTTTTTTTTCATTTAATTTGATACCCTATTTTTGCGTCCAAAAAGTAACCTTTTCCATAGCATTTTGCGAGGTGGTAATGATGGATGTCATTGATATCCACTGAAATATCCCTTTTATATAAAATATACAAGGTTGGTCTTAGTACAATTCTTCTATTTTCTTTAACTCCGAGTGATTTTGGTAGAACCATTCTCGAAGAAGTCAGTTTGTAACATAAGATTTCAGTTTATCTTAGTACTACCTGGGAAGGTCCTTATGCAACTTTGCACTCAAGTTCCAAATACCAAACCTTGCCAAAGCATTGACCAACATCTAAGAGTATAGCCTTGTTTTCCTTCAAGTGCCTTTTTCAATACATTCAGAATACGTTGTACTTGGTGAAATATGTATTTTGAAATTCAAACAGACTGTTCGGAATTAATCTTCTTTCTTCTTGTTATTCTGAGCCCTATCTGAAACAGTTTTTCAAAAACTTTTGCATGACTGGTAAAAGCAATATTAGTCTGTAAGATGTTACTTTTATTGGTGGCTTACCTTGTTTGGGTATAACAATAAAATCTGCAATTATCTAATTATGTGGTGCATATTTTAGTTTAAGGCATGCGTTTATTATAGGATTGAGTTTTTTGGGGTAATTTCTTTCAAAACCTGACCAATAAAAAGAGGTTGGGATGCGACCCACTGATAACTTCCCATCCCGTCTGTTGATTTGTCTTGCTTAAAAGTTTGTAGGTTTTCGTGTTTGGTTAAGAAAGTTGTCAGTTGAATTATTCTTAAAATTTTTAAAATTAAAAACAATATTTTTCATATAAAGAAATAGTTTAGTTTGAAAATCTAGTTTTGTTAAATAGATTTTTAGTCGAAAACAAATGTTTACCAGTTTTAGTAGCACTTCTTTAATTCTTACAAATTGGATGAATGAAATTAATTTAAGAGATATCAAGAACCGATCATCAATTTTTACCAAATTTGCGTACTATTTCTTGTAGATTTTAATTTTTTATGAAAAAGCGGACTGTTGGATTTTTATAAAAAAAAACTACTGAATATCGAAAACAATATTTTCTATGAAATAAAAATAGTTTGAAGACAATATTATATTATATAATTTTTGAAAAGCTTTTTGATTCGAAAGTAAATTTTTACCAAGCTTAAGTATTGTTTTTTTAGGTTTTTATTTTTTGTAGGAAAACTACTATCAGTTCCATTTTTCTCAAAATTTTACCGAATGTTGAAAACAATATTTTTTAAAAGATAAAAGTAGATTAAAGCCAATATCTCAAATTTTTGAAAAGATATTTGAGTCCAAAATCAATTTTTACCAACTTTTATTAATTTTTTTGTTAGGTTTTTATTGTTTGTAAAAAACAACTGTCAATTCGATTTTCCTGGGAAAATTTTTTAGAATGTTGAAAACAATATATCTTATAAGTGAAAATTAGTTGCAAGCCATAATCTCAAATTTTTGAAAAGATATTTGAGTCGAAAATCAATTTTTACCAACTTTTGTTAAATTTTCTTTAAAGTTTTTAATTTTTGTCAAAAAACTGTCAAGTAGATTTTTCTCAAATTTTTACTGAATGTTGACAACAATATTTTTTGAAAGATAAAAGTAGTTTTAAGCCAATATCTCAAAGTTTTGAAAAGATATTTGAATCGAAAATCAATTTTTACCAACTTTTTTTAATTTTTTTTTAGGTTTTTATTTTTTGTATAAAAAACCTTCAATTCGATTTTTCTCAACATTTTTCAGAATGTTGAAAACAATATTTCTTATAAGATAAAATAAGTTTGAAGCCTTAATCTCAAGCTTTTGAAAAGATATTTGAGTCGAAATTCAGTTTTTGCCAACTTTGAGTAATGTTTTTTTAGGTTTTTATTTTTTATAAAAAAAAACTGTCAAAAACATTATTCTTCGCTGCACAAAATTATTTTGGAGATGAAATCATATTTAAGTCGTAAAATTTTCGAGGTGACACATTTTTTTTCAGTTTTTTGATTTATAAAAAAGACCGTTAATTGGATTGTTTTCCAAAAATATACTTGTTTGGTATCACGTTACAATATATAATATAAAATTTAATTGAAGTCTCTAGCGTCATTGGTTCATGAGATATTTAGGGTTAACTAAAATGTTCACCTTTTTTTTAAATTGCTATGGTCAAAAAACCAACCATTCAATTTTTTGACCTTGAAACGTCGAGACATGTCAAAATTATTAATACGACAAATCGGACCGATTACAACAACTTCCTATGGGAAGTTAATAAGATCGTACAGTGGTATTTTTCTATGATATAACTTATGTTGCCACAAGCTTCTCACTTGCTTTGACTGTGAGAAAAGGAATTATCTTGAGAATGAATAAAGAAAGTGACTTCAAACTTATTCTATCTTATACAAAAAATTGTTTTTAAATTTCTAAAAAAAAAATCAAATGATAGTTTTTTTTTCACAAAACAAAAGTATAAGCTATAAGTTGGGTGTATCCGAGTATCCTGTTTTTTATAAGTTTGGTGAAACTTCAAAGGCAAAAGATTTTCGAAGTGAAAAATTGAAGTATTTGGTTTGGTAGGCATTATTCTGCTCATAAAATAGGCTGGGATGCGACCCACATTGATAACTTCCCATCCCGACCGACGGTTCGTCTTGCTTAAAAAGGTTTGAAGGTTTTCGTGTTTTGCTATTTTGAATTATTCTTAAATATTTACAAATTACCAACAATTTCAAAATCTATTTTTGTTAACTAGATTTTTAGTCGAAAACCAATTTTTACCAATTTTTGTAGCATTTCTTAAAAGTCCTTATTTCTTATATAAACAAATACAAATTGGATGAATTAAATAAATTTGAAGTCAATATCTTCTATTGTTCACGAGATATCGAGAACCGAACATCAATTTTTACCAATTTTGGGTACTATTTTTTGTAGATTTTAATTTTGTATGAAAAAACTGACTGTTGGATTTTTATAAAAAATTACTGAATGTTGAAAACAACATTTTGCTGTGAGATTAAATTAGTTTCAAACCAATATTGTTAAATATTGGAAAGATATTTCAGTTGAAAGTAAATTTTTTAACAAGTTTTAGTATTGTTTTTTTGTAAAAAAAAACTGTCAATTCAATTTTTCTTAAAATTTTACCGCATACTAAAAACAAAATTTCTTTTAAAATAAAATTAGTTTGAAGCCATAATCTCAAATTTTTAAAAAGATATTTGAGTCGAAAACTACTTAAGCCTCAATTTTTACCAACATTTAGTAATCTTTTTTTTTCTTTCTTATTTTGTAAAAAAAAACTGTCAATTTAATTTTTCTCACAATTTAACTGAACGTTGAAAACAGTATTTGTAATAAGCTAAAATTAATTTGAAACCAATATCTCAAATTTTTGAAAAGCCGAAAATCAAATTTTACCAACTTTTATAAATTTTGTTCAGGTTTTTATTTTTTGTAAGAAAAAATGTAAAAATGTAGTACCCGTAGCGTGATGGTTAGTGCGTTAGACTGTCATGCAAGGGGTCTTGGGTTCAATCCCTGCCTGTGCCACCTAACTTTTTTCACGGGTACTGCCTCTTGCGAGGAATTGACAAATCCTCCAAGAGTAATTCTTGTCATGAAAAGTGCTTTCTCAAATTAGCCGTTCGGATTCCGCATATAAACTGTAGGTCCCCTCCATCCCTGAAAACATTACTCGCACACAGGAATGGTTGAGAGTTGTAAGTCACTAGGCCCTGGTTCTTCATGGACTGTTGCGCCACCTAATTTATTTATTTAAAAAAAAATGTTAATTCGATTTTTCTCAAAATCTCACCAGATGTTAAAAACGTTATTCTTTGTTGTACATGATTATTTTGGAGATGAAATCATTTTTTGTTCGTAAAATTTTCAAGGTGATAAATATTTTTTTTTCAGTTTTTTTGATTTATAAAAAAAATATTAATTAGATTTTTTGCAAAAATATATTTGTTAGGTATCACGTTGCAATATATAATTTAAAATGTGATGCAAGTCTCTAGCGTTATTGGTTCGTGATATATTTAGGGTTAACCATCATTTTCACCTTTTTTTGTTAATTGCTATGGTAAATACACCACCCACGTGATGTTTTTGAGAACTTCCCCAACCAACGTACGGACGTACGAATGTACGTACACACGTAAGCAAAGACATCTCTCTGAAAATCTTTTATTTCGACTCTAAGATCCTTGAAACGTGGAGAAATGTCAAAATTTTCAATTCGACAAATCGGACCGATTACAGTAACTTCTTATGGGAAGTTAAAACTGTGTTAATAATTGAGTTTAATAAGAAAATCACGTACGCACCCGAGTGTGTGAAAATTATATATTTTCCGGTTTTATTAATTTCCCTATTGTTGGTTCTTTATCTTTATATCATTTTGTGCTTGTTTTTTAAAAAGTCCCTTATCCTTTTTCAGTTGCCAGAGTAATCGTACTCTTTCTCTTTGTCTGGAATTAAATGTATGCGTCAAACTTGTGTTTTTCTGTATACCGATACTGGTATGAAAAAAAAGTTGCATAGTCGTCACCTTTTCTTATCTATTTTAGAGCATATTTTGAACACACATAGTAAGTTTTATGCATTTTTCTTATCTCTTACACTTAACACACAAGACACATAAAAGTAGGTAGACGTGAAGAAGACTAACGGAGTAGTGGTGTCAGTGGGCATGACTCGGGTGGCGTTGACGCCAAAAAGAGGGATATCCCAAATTTTGTGTTCTGAATTAATGTCACCAAGGAGAGACAGCGAAATAAATTTAAATCCTTTCATTTAAGAAAGAAGAAAAAAAGTATTTGAGAAATGATGTCCAGGTAAAATTAAAGCCCATTACTCACTCATGCAGCATCAGAAGACCATATCCTTGTGTCCTTGTGTGGTTAGCTGGTTTGAAAATCTTACCAAGTACCAACCATCCGTCGCTGCACACTGCGTGGTCTTATATTTTATTAAAGTAAGTCCTAGTAGTTTCCGTAAAACGATAAGCGAGTGATATAAAACGTTCTTCTTGTTTGTTCTTCCTTCGGAAGTTCTTCCTATACAAGTATTAACATTAATTTCGAATTGTATTACATTCTTTTTCGCAAGTTCATATATTTTGGTAAGTTGATAGAAATTGTTTATACAATATCTAACTATATACATTCTGTAATTTAAGTACTCATGTATATGCAACGATATAAAAGTTTAATGTATGAACTGCGACTCGACTGATGGTGCTTATAATTATTATTTAAAACCCAATTTCAGGAAACGAGCACAAAAAGAGGAAGGAACAACTTTTCAATGTTTCTTTTAAGTACGTATGTACAGTTTACATTCATACAGCTACAGTCAAAAAAATAGAACCATATAGAATATTATCATTTTTATGAAGTGAAAGAACTGATTTAGTACTTTGAATACAGTTGCCTTCTGTTAACTCAATTGTCACTTATTTATTTATGACGCATTTTTTAAAATAAAATAACATTTTTTTTTAATAAATATCGGATAATAATTTGTTAAATTTGGGGTTCAAATCAAAATTTGGTAGCATATCCTTTATGTTCCATTAAAGCTCTGCTTTAAGATGATCACAACGCAATACTCATCAGCTGATACCTCTGCAATTTCACGTTCCATATTCGTACGAAGTTCATCAATCGTCGCTGGCTTGTTGGCATATGCCATAGACTTGACGTAGCTCCACAGGAAATAGTCTAACAGTCAAATCACAAGACAGAGGCAGCCAAACAACTGGACCATTTCGTAAGATAACACGTTCTCCAAACTTGGTTTCCAATGAATTGATTGTGACATTCGCTTTGTGGCTTGTTTTGCCGGCCGTCCTGTTGGAACCACATGTTCTCCAAATCCATATCATCCAACGGTAGCGATCCCCATTCACAGTAACGTGCCGGTCTTGATCATCACGGAAGAAGTGCGGCCCAATGACAACGCCCGGTCCATAAACCACACCAACCCGTAATTTTTTTCGAGATGCAATGATGACTCATGGAGTACGTTTGAATTGTTGTCTGACAAATACCGCATATTTTGTTTATTGACGAAGCCATTCAGCCAGAAATAAGCCTCATCGCTGAAGTGATTTTTCGATGAAAATCCGAATCATTTTCAAGTTGTTGCTCAGCCCAATTCACGGACATACGACGATTCTGGTGGACAAGTGGCTTCAGTTCTTGAGTCAATTTAATCTTGTAAGGATGTAGGCCAAGATCTTTTTCCAACGCTTGAGAACGACGTGCGAGAGACATATTTGGGCTTTCTGCAACTGAAACCTCATCGGAGACAATATTCTCGACACTACGGGAGCTTCTTTGTCTCACTGGCACGGGAACATTTTGTACTGTGCCTGTGGATTCAAATTTTTCCATTAGATGCTCAATTGTTGATCTGCTAACACGATTATAAATTGGACGTAGCGCTCTTAACGTTGAGGCCACTGACTCCGAATTTCGGTAGTAAATTTTAATAATTTCGACTCGTTGTTGGCTAGTATATCATTATGAGATGGCAAACCTTACTGAAGAGAAATGTCAAAAGAGCGCCAAGAAATATGGCATCGTTTGCTGTCCCTGTCGCTCTACTTTTTTAGCGTCCCTGTTGAAAAACCCTGTATAATATAAAGTTAGATTCATGTACTTTTAGCTTGCTTTTCCAGTTCAAGCTCTAAATAGTGTGATTAATAACACTAGTCGACAAAATTACGTTTTTTATGTCCACAAACACATTTTTTAAATTTTTCTTCCACATCAGGTTCTTGTAATAATCTATTCTGAAAATGCTTTTGACAATCAAAAACCGGTTTTTGAACGCCTTGAATGTAATTTCTTAAGGTTTTTGAAGAATTCCTTTTAGAGTTAATTCTTAATGATTATTCCAAATACAAACTCCGATTTTAGCTACATATGTATATGTGCTCGAACTCAGAAAACCCCGTTTTCGACATTATTTTTGTATTTTTTTTAAACATATTCCAAAATTTTGTTGATGTTATAACCCCAAGACATCGAATTCGTAATAAGATCAAAGAATTGCTTTTATAACGTTTTACGTTCTTTTGTTAAGAACTGTTTTAGCATAAATATTCCTTATAGCTTACAACTAATGAAGATTTTTTTTGAAAAAAAAAAAAATAAGATAAGAAAAAACATTTTAAAACGAAAAATTGTAGATTTGAAAATCATTACGTATTTTATTGGAAAAATAACTCCTTCAGGAATTTACATAGCCTCAAAAAGCCTTATATTTATAAGGTTTTTTTCAAATTATTAAAGGTTTTATCTCAAAAACCTGACGTGACTGATTGATTTCGAAGTCGGATTTGAACTAAAGCAATTAAAAACCTTAGAAAATGTATAATTTGATTACCACCTACATTACCTTGTTGATGATGTATAAACCTACTATTAGACGGTCGCCTCTTTGATGTTAAAATGACGTTTAAATCTGTCCTAAGGGTGTCATATCATGTGATCATCAACGAAAAATGCTGTGTCTTAAAATTGACAGGGCGGAATTTAATACACAGTATTTTTATAGCAACGTACAATTTAAATATTAAGTTGAAAGATTGTTTAATAATTGACTTTAAATATTTTACTTTGAAATCGCGTGACCGTCAAAGTTTTGCGTGTCAATGAATTGACAGTGATAATCAATTACGTTGATTCCGTCAACGTATTTTGGACAGCATTGACCGAATGGTGTCATTCATGTAATAGTCAACGTTTTAAGCATTCACGCTGCGAACGTTGATGGTGCTTTGACACAGACAATTTAAATTTGTTTGTGACGTCAGAGAGTCAACTCGTTGGCCCTTTACGTCGGCTGAGTAATTCATGCTTAAGAGCTTAAGCCAAAATACTATTTCTAAAACTATACTTCTGACTATGAAGCTTTGACTAGTTCTTATTCTTAGATTTCTATACAGTTGAACTACAAATATGGCTGAGATAGAAAACTAATGATATAACTTTCGTAGTTTAGAAGTGGGCACTAACCTCTGAGCAGAAAATATGGATTTTAGTTCGGGGCTAGGATAAGATATTGGAGTTGAACGCACTATAATATACAAAAACATTAAGCACGTGCAAAATTACCAAAAAAGTTCATATTCATATAATATTTTCGTTGAAAAGTAGCAAAATCTAAGCAGAAAATTAAACGTTTACCATGTTATCTCCAAACCTTTAAGTTTTCCTGATGAATAAATCAACAATAAATCAAATTAAGACAAGTTTTAAATATCAAAACCGTTGCATTAGAGCTACCCATTCTAGAAAAGCTAGCACAACAGTGACATTAGAAGACTCGATATCCATACAAAATTGAAAGCTAAAGGGTCCACACAATAGTTGCTAGTCACTGACGAAAATAACCGTTTTAACTTGTGATTCAAACAAAAGCTAGAAATATTAAGCTAAAGCTAGAATTTTCTAGCTAAATAAACAAGCTTGAACTGGAACTGTCTAGCTTTATCAACTTGCAATGTCAATGGTTAACAAGATTTATCTTGTTTCACAAATAGCTTTTACCTTTTTTAGTCACAAGGCTTGTTAATACAAGACAGAAGGACAACACGCTGTAGGTTTCGAAATGGTCCTCTAACTTTCTATTAACAGCGCTGAAAGACTTGATTTCGGTGATCCGTGGGAATCTCATACTTTATCAGTGACTAGACAGTTGTCTATCGCCAAGATATTTAATCGGGTTTAAGACTCGTGAGTAGCCTCACACTAAATAAAATCACACTTTTTGTCCTAAAATGTTCCTTGCCTAGTTTGTTGGTTTACATACAAGTTATCTCCTTAGATGCATACAGAAACATCTTATCCTCCAGTATCTTAGCATGAAAATGTCCTACGCAGTCATTTCAAAAACTGCACCAGATCATTACACTACGAGTATATATCCCATGTTTAATAATTTTTGGTGAGTATTTGGTGTTGAGTTCGAAATTAAAGGTTTTCGAACGTATGCCGCAAAATATTTAAGTCGTTAAAATATTCCAAGTTACACTTAAGTGCTATTTTTTGACCTCAACTGTACTTATATAGTTGTATACCTTTTTTACATTATTTCCGTCTGATGCAAAATAAGGTAGAATACAGTTTTATTTTTGTTTCAAAAAGGATTTATACACACATATACGATATACACTACTTACAATACATACAGATTTTCACTTGCCTTTTTGAAATCTGAGTTAAGTGTAATGATTGCTTTTATTCATCCATTTTTCATTTGTATGTACGTGTATACTGTACATTTATTGAACTTAACTAACATGAAGGAAAAGCCAACCTACAGAAAGAGCACAGAGCATCAGTTTATAAAATAAACTTTCAGAAACTTATGTTTTGTATATACGAGTATAATGAACTTATGTATGTGCGTTATCTTTAATACGAAATATCCTACTTACGTTGAAATTGAAAATTTTATGATTTAAGAAAAAAGTAAATATGTACATAGATACGAGAACATATTTTTTTCATTAAGGAAGTGTTTAAAAGACATCATTTATGCCTCCTCAATTGAGATCTATAGCTGTGTGTGTAAGTATAAATTAAGAGGTTATCTGGAACCAGGTAGTAAATAAGGTTGTGGATTATTTTTTGAGAACTATATTACCGAATGGTTTCAAATATTTTAGCATATTTTGTTATTTAAGACACAATAGGATATAATAGAATAGCTCTAGCTTGGTGATGAACATTAAGCAACATCCTTTGATGACTGGTTATAGGCAAAACGTCAAGTGTCCGTTTCGTTAAAATTTGGGTTTTATTTTTTACATTTTTCAAACAATTGTGATGAATAAAATGGCTTAAAATGGAAACTCTGTGAAGTAGACAAAAAATGGTCAAAACTTTTTTAAAAAAGTTTAAATTTTTGTTTGATTTAGTGAAGTTTTGTTGTAATTGACAACCGAAGAAAACTATACTCCAATGCCAAATATCTTTATTTTAAATCAATTGACACACAATCAAATAGAATGAAATGATTTGGAAGTCAATACCTTTATTTATTCTCTAGATATTCAAAATGTACATCAGGTTTTACCATTTTGTGTAGTACAGGGTTTTTCAACAGGGACGCTACAAAAGTAGAGCAACATACATGGAGAACAAACGACGCCAAATTTCTTGCTGCTCTTTTAAAATTTCTTTTCAGTAAGGTTTGCCATTTCATGATGAAAAGAAATACGAGCCAACAACGAGTCAAAATTATGAAAATTTACAACCGAATCGGGAGTCAGTTCAGTGGACTCAACGTTAAGAGCGCTACGTCCAATTTATGGTCGTCATAATCGTCCTAGCAGATCAACAATTGAGTGTCTAGTGGAAAAATTGGAATCCACAGGCACAAACACAAAATGTTCCCGTGCCAGTGGGACAAAGAAGTGCCCGTAGTGTGTGTCGAAATATTGCTGCCGCTGAAGCTTCAGTTGCAGAAAGCCCAAATGTCTCTCATACGTCGTTCTCAAGCGTTGGGCATCTCTGTGACGTCGTTGTGTCGAATTTTCCGAAAAGATCTTGGCCTAAATCCTTTCAAGATTACAATGACGCAAGAATTGAAGCCGCTTTACCACCAGAATCGTTGTATATTCGTGAATTGGGCTAAGCAACAACTTGAAAATGATTCGGATTTTCATCGAAAAATCATCTTCAGCAATGAGGCTTATTTCTGGCTGAATGGCTTCGTCAATAAACCAAATATGCGGTATTTGTCAGGCAGCAATCCAAACGTACTCTATGAGCCATCATTGCATCTCGAAAAAATTACGGGTTGGTGTGGTTTATGGGCCGGCGGCGCGGCGGCGGCGGTGTCAGTGAGCCGTACTTCTTCCGTGATGATCAAGACCGGCACGTTACTGTGAATGGTGATCGCTACCGTTCGATGATATGGACTTGGAGGACATGTGGTTCCAACAGGACGTCCGTTAGACTATTTCCTGTGGGGCTACGTCAAGTATATAGTCTATGCCAACAAGCCAGCGACGATTGATGAACTTCATATAGAACGTGAAATTGCAGAAGTATCAGCTGCAAACCGTCGAAAATTGGGTTCAGCGTCTGGACTTCTGCAAATGTGCCCGTGGTGGCCATGCAAAAGAAATCGAATTCCATACATAATGGCATCGAATGTACTTTTACAGATATAAAGAATTTCATTGATATCCAAAACCGTTTTTGTTTTATTTAAAAAAAAAAAAAAACTTTTGTAGCACTCTTGAAAAACCCGATATTTTTGTATTGATTCTTATTTCTTATTTTCTTATTACTAAATATGAAAAGCTTAAGCTTTATAAGACAAATTTAGTTTGAAGGCAATATCTTCAAATGTTTCCAAGTTATTCGAGTCGAAAATTAATTTTTACCAACTTTTAGTCATAAAACTATTTTGGAGGTTATATTATTTTTTGGTTAAAGTGACAAAAATTGTATCAGTTTTTTTGATGGATAAATTGCTTTAGTAAAAAAAAGAACTAACCACTCAATTTTTTTGAAAGCCCTTCTAAATCTTTTGATGATTGTAAGTCGATATTTCTGCTATTTTCTTGAGATATGTCTGACTAAGAAACGTATTGCGTACGTGCTCACGCACAAGCAGACCTTTTTCAGAACCTTTGATGGAAATTTTAGTGACATATTCTACAATTAATAATAACTTCCTACGGGAAGTAAACAAATTACTCCTAATATTTTCTTTACATCTTAAAGAATTCTTATGATAACACATTTTAATCTTCACAGCTGAAAAGACTGCTCGAATATTTTAAAAATATTTCCTTTTCTTTATTTTGTTCTAGGAAGTGCCTGTTCCACTTTTTATTATAAATTTTATTTTCAAAAACTCATTTCATACAAAAATATAATTTTGCTTCTTTGATAATAAGGAACACAACAATTCTTACACTAAAAATAATAATAATAATAAAATTAACACTCCGAATTGACGGGTTTTCGGCAACACTTTCACTTACAGCAGCAATAATTTCAGTGGTAAGAGCAAAACGGTAATGCACAGGCCTTACAATATCTGTAACCATTCCAGTCTCTTCAAATTTCTTTACAATTTTGCCAATTGGTTGCGTAGTTGGACGGGATGCGTATTTATTAGTGTGGGTCGCATCGCAGCCTTTTTTAAAAATACTAATAAAATTGGTGAATACCGATTTTCAACTCGAATATCTCTAGGATAAATGTAAAGGTATTAACTCCCAAATCATTTTATTCAATCGGTATTTTTTTGTATAAGAAACAAAAACATTCAAAAAATGCTATCTACTAATATTTTTAAAAATTGGTTTTCGACTAAAAATCTTGGGAATTATTGAAATCGAACTTATTTATTGTTGTTAATTTTGTGAAAAAATCCAATTGACTACTTTTTTTTACGAAACATTGGTTTTCGATGACTATAAATTAAGTAAGATCTTGAATTTAAACTTTCCTTTATTTAAAAAAAAAATGTTGTTATTGTAATATTTTGTTAAAAACTTTTAGAAATATCGACCGACGCCGACGAGCACGAATGGTAAGTTATCAGTTCGAATCAACTCCCAATCTGTATTCTTAAGGAATAAGAAAGTACAAATTCTTGATTTTGAAGAAATACAAAAAATTATTATGGTCAATAAGTAACCAGTGTTGAAAGTTCAAAATAAAAAATAACTACTCGTGTTTTCTTGACTAGTGTAGTTTTGTTACCTCCATGATAAACACGAGCCCATACTTTTTTTCAACTTCCTTCAAAATCACTCACAAAGGAAGAACGTTAAGTTAACCCACCACAACAAAAAAGCAACTTATATACCTATAAGCTAGTCAAAAGTTTTTCGGTGGTAATGTGATGAATTCTATAAGCACTTACAAGGCATTAGAAAAAGTTACTTTGATAGACCAAGACCTGCACAAAGAATGACAATAAATTATCCGATAACTCATATAGTTGAGAAAGATTAACGAGCTGACCAAAAGCCCACATCAAAAAATCCATTCAAACCAACGCAACGTTTACCTTGTAGCAAGTGTCGTCATTGTCATCAATCTACTTCCAAATGAACTCAAGGTTACATGGACCATACGTCACAGAATAAAAAACATATCCAACAGTTTTTTGACCCACAAACATCAATGTTTTTGTTTTCCTTACTTTTGTTGAATATTTTTTTTTTTTAAATACAAAACAAAGTATGTCTGCCATTTCGAAACTTATATCAACTTGCATTACTTTAACATCATCCATTTCAATTCCTGGCAAAATAAAATTATTACGCCAGAAAGACTATATTTAACTTACTTCCCAAACGAGTATGAAAACGACGCAATTTGCCAGCTCATTCCTATACGAGTATACAGATCCGTTGATCCACTAGCCTATCCACCAACTATACTCCACACCACCTCTCTTCCAGAACTACTGATGTTGAAACTTGAAAAATAGCACACAAATATTCCATAGTTCAGAGACGGAGGAAGAATATATATACTCCTCCCGTGGGGCTATTGACAATTTCTTGATGTCGAAAACATGGACATTAAAAATGTCTCCCTTCACTGCAAATGCCAATTTATAACCCCAAAAAAGACATGTTCCATTCGTTCGTTGCCCGTTTTTCGATTCCAAAATTACTCTATGAGTTAAAAAACAGAAAAAAAATTAAAACAAATTTTTGAGCTTCTCGCTTCTTCTGATGAAGGTATACATATGTATATATGTATATATGTAGAAGGTATACATACCTAGTCTAGCTATAGGATAAAAAGTATTAACCCAAATGCTTTGCTTACATTTTTGAACAACCCAAGCGTTCTTATTTTTCTTTCAATATTTCTTTTTTATTTTTGTGTCATTTCAGTACTCACTTCTGCAGACAGTCGTGGAAGCATGCCAAAAGAAGAAACACTGCAAATTCAACGGATCACCCCAGTTCTATGGGCTGGGAGCCAGCGGTGTCGGAGACACAAGTGGCAGCAGTAGCTACCACAGTAGCACATCGACGTCAACGTCCGGCATTAGTATGGATCCTTGCCCGAAGCGGAGGAAAATTGTCGAGATTGCATATAAGTGCAGGCCATGTAAGTTGCAATTTGCTGTTTTTGTTTTTTCTGTTTCCATACTTTTTCCTTCAGTGTTTTCAGCATATAATTTCCAGAACCGTGTTTTACTAGTTTATAGCATATAGAGGCGATCAGGGCCCCCTACTCTTCTAAAATGTTACATATTATAAAATAATTAAAAATATTGAATACCTACGTTCCTTACAAAAAAAAGAAAAGAAAACATCATAACTTGAAGCTTTAGGTATTTAAACACATTCTTTAGCTTATGTATCTATTTGTTCCAAAAACAATAGTCAAAAATTACTAAATAATGAAAAACAATCCGAAGCACCTCACGATTTTTGAATATTGTGCGAATATAAGAATATAAGTTAAAAACCTTAAAAGGAATCACTTTTTTTAGTTTCCATGATTTTTTTTTTTCAAAAAAAAAACATAGAAAACATCGCATAACAAAATTAGGAAGATCAAAACCAACTAAAATTTAAGTCATGTTTTTTTGGAATTGAACTTGATACAGTTGAACATTTGTCAGAATAATTTAAAACTAAATTGTAAAAAGTTTTGTGAAATTCAGATCAAAATTAATTTTTAATTAATTGTTAACTCAATAAAATTGATAGTTTTAAAGAGGATATGTTAAGGAAATATCAGAAATAATTTATATTTAATTTTTGTTATGCTTTCCATTTTGTAAATTGAATCTGCATTAAAAAAGAACTAAAGGAAAGTGGTTCGTTTGTAGAATATGATCTAAGTAAAATAGTTCTTTACGTGAAACAGATGGCGCTATCGTTGATAAACTGTAATATTTTTTGTTGATAATAAGATTTCAATTTTTAATCGGAGGACTTAACAAAATACTTTTTAGATTTTATTCTCATGCAAAAATCCATACAGAGTTCCCACACAATTTTGTAGGTCTAATAAGAAATCGAATATACAAAAATTACAAATACAAAAAATATTAGGCAAAGTTGCTACTCAGCAAAAAGACGCAGGTCGAAATGAATTGAAAATACCTTCTGTCGAAATGTCAAAGTTCCTCTTTTGTGACTTCATAGAGTTTTTCTTGTATGTTGGACATTAATCTACGAACACAACCATCACGTGTCAAACGTAAGAACGTGTAAAAATGAAAACCTCAAATATCGCTTTCGATACCATAATAAAAGTCAAATCCCTATCCGCAGCAGGATTTCTGTTTGAATTTCATCGGCAGTGATTTAACTGCGGATGTTGTATTCGTTGTTCATATAAATGTCTGCTGTACTACAATTGGCTTTTCCAAAAAACATGGGTTGAATTAAAACTGCTCTAAATTCTAATAAATTCAACAACAAAAAACAGAAAACATCGCTTGAAAAAAAAATTAAATTACTAAGTTGAATCAACCACTATTTGACATTAATAAATTATAATATAAGTAAGCATAAATAATCGTTACAAAAACATAAAAAAACACATAGAAACACATATGATTAAATTTTAAATATAAACAATAATTAGAAAATTATTGGAAAATTTTCACACGAAATTCGAAGTGTCAAAATAACAATTACTATATTTTTTTCTCAGTTCGAACCAACCAAGATCGAACTTTGCATTGAAAATAAATCAAAGGAAATGCCACAACATCAAATCAAGAAATAAAATTGGCATTCATCAAAGTTTTCAAAAACGACCTTACAAGCATTTTTGATCAATAGTTACAATATTGCAGTTTCAATAATAATTATTATTATTATTTCAATAATTAATTAAAAAACTTTTTAAAAATTGTAAGTGTTGTTATTACACTGGTCCACAAAGTCTTCTTATAGGTAATATTATTGCACTTTTCCGATGGGTTTTGGTGGCCTTAATTCAAATCCGGCTTCAAAATGAATATATCACGTCAGGTTTTTGAAATATTACTTTTTAAAATTCGAAAAAACACGCATACAATGGTTTTTAGAGCTATTAACATTTTTGAATGTAAATGTAAAAGTATATCAATAAATAAATGTTTTTCAATAAAATCCGAGATCGTTTTCCAAATCCATAATTCCATTGTTCAATATTCAGTTGAAATGTGTACATATATTATTTCATATAAGATTCGAAAAATCTTCATAAGTTGTTAGATTTCAACTCTCTTACAAAAATCTAATAAAAACGTTAAACCACTTATTCTAAAACGATATTCAACAGAAAAAGCCAAAACGGTTTGAAAGTAAGTAAGTTTTAACGAATATGTTGGCTAAATACATCTATTATATAAACTTTTTCAAATATATTACAAAATATAAAAATAATGTTAAAAACTGTTATTTTTAAAACTTGAACAAATAGTTAAAATTAAAGTTTCGATTAGAAATCAGCACTAAAAATTTACTAAAAAAATGTATTTTTCTAAACTATGAAAGTAAAAAATTTAAGGTTTACCCAAACTGTACATAAAATAAAACAAAAACAACTAAACGGTTATTTTAAAACTTGATATGATAGAAAAATTTAAAGACGAGATTCAAATAAAGGACATCTCAGTCCCTTAAAAAAGTATTGTTTTTTTTTCGAAAGACAAAAAGAACGTTATTTTGTCGACCAGTGTTATCAGTCTTTTAGGTTTGGGATGTTAAGAAAATCCCATATTAATTCAAAAAACTTTTACCATTGATAACATTTTAAGTTCTTTTTGCAAATTATAAGTCTTTTAGATTACTTGCATAATATTTCACGTATATTTATATTTCTCCTTAAGCTAAGTATAAACAATTGGAAGATATTCCAATATTGACAGGTCTGTAAAAAGTCTTCCAATAGCATTGAATCAGGTGAACAGGTGACATTATTCTATCAAGTGAAAATTTTCCGTTTATAGCATTATCTTTAAGAAGTTCCAAAAGATCAAGATATTGTTTTCGGGCCGGAATTTTCTTACGCATTTTGTCAAAGTTAAAATTCTTGTCTTGCGGTCGTTGTGACTGCTTTTTCGTTATCTTACCAATCAGTGACTTCCTTTTTCTTAACCGAAATATGAAATTTCATCTTGATTGACGTAATGTGTCTTCTATGTTGGACACTACTCTACGGCAACAGCCATCAAGTGCCGAACGTCCCAATATCTAATAAAACCGTCTTAGCATAAACGATTTAGAGTTTATTTCAGGATTTTGTAAGACAAGTGAAATCTAACAATTTAAATCTAAAAATTTTATGAAATACTATAAATATTTCAAGCGAATTTAAAGAAAGGGATTATTGATTTGGCATACATCATGGGTCTTATTGGAAAAGAAGCTGCTTCAGAAATATTAGGTAGCTTCAAAAAGACTTTTATACTTTTTTTTTCGATTTTTTTAAATAATATCTCAAAAACCTGACGTGATACATTAATTTTGAAATCGTATTTGAGTTGAGACCATCAAAACCCATTGGAAAAGTGCAATATTATTGCTAGAAAGAGAATCTTATTGACAAGTATAATTGTTAAAGTTTTGCAGGGTTAATAATTTGCCATTCAAAACTTATTTAAAAGGTTTTGAAAAATTATAATTGAGATAGAAAATCTCAGATTACTTAAAAAAAAACTTTTACCATTGATTACATTTTTTAATTCTTTTTGCAAAATATTAACTAACTAACTTGCATAGTATATCGAGTATTAATATTTCTTCTTAATCTAATCTCCAATATTAGTGGACTGTCAAAAGTCTTCCTTAAGCATCGAATTACTATTTTATCAAGTAAAAATTGTCCGTTTATATATTTTAATAATTTTATCCAAATATTCGAAAACTGTTTGATAGAAAATCAGCTGACAATTGCCGACAATTTTTTCTCTTCATGTTTACACATTTGAAAGACTAGAAAACAAAGAAGAAGACAATTTTTCTGACAGATTACAGAGAATATGAAAATGTATTTTAGAAGTGAAAATAACAGATCGTGCAAAAACATTTGAAACAAATCTTAAATCTTAAAACAACATTGGCTTAAAGAATATTTAGAAGATCGGGACTTTGCCGCTTGTCCCCGGGCCGGACTTTTTTCGCATTTTCTCAAGTTCAAAATTAAAGTTTGTACGGAGATTCTACCATTTGGCCTTAAATTGAAAGCTTTCTCAACACTGTCTCCAGCGCATATCCTTATGTAGTTTATATTCCGCACAATTTGCATTCCACAAACATCGCCTGGTCTCGATCTTCTGGACAAATTGTAAAGTTTGCTCATGTGTCCTTTTTGACTTTTATTTTGTGACATCTTATTCGTAATTTTTGAAAACGGTGACTTGATTCGTTGTTTTTAAATTCTTTCAAAACCCTATAAACATTTTTTTTTGCTGTTCCTGCTCAAAAACTTTCTGCCAATTAAAAATGTTGGCATCATATCAAATTAGTAGTCCATATACTTTAAAATACAAAAATTGGGGATTTAGACGATTTCAAAATATTGCAAAAAGTCGGAGAGTTTTTTCTAAGATCATTGGGTGAACGGTTGGCAAGCAATTTGTTTTCCTGTAACTTTTGACAGATACAATTTTGTTTTAACATGGTTGACAAAAAATTGGCTTAAAGTTTTTCTAAAAATCTGCCAATGTTTTAAGATCTTTTAATCGTCAATACTTAGCCTTAGATTGAAAATTATTTCATTCAGTTTTATAGTTTTCTTAATAATAAAAAAAAAAGGGTAGACAAAAAATGTACTTACGTCTTTAAGTCCAAGTATGGCATTTTGACGAAAAAAATTAACTTCATACTATTATAACTCAAGAAGGAATCGACGTTAAAGCTTTCAAGTTGGGAACGTTGGAAATTAACACCTGTCAAAATAGCCTGTCATTCAATGCGTCATAATGTTAGTTTGCTATTTACGATAATGGATTGCTTAAAAATCGAATAACACCTTGATAAAATTAAAACTTACTAGAAAAGAGGTGATTCAAACGTAGAGGAAATTCGCTCGTTAGGCGATGATTGTTTTTCTAATCGACTGACAATCCGCACTAAACAAATAATTATAGCTTCATTGATTGAGAAGTTTTATGGTAGCGTTATTGGCCAATTGAATAATTGTCTTTCAAGTTTAATGGCAAAGTTCAAACTTCATAATGAAGCAGAATTTTCATAAGCTTCACTTGAAGAAAAGAAAAAATCAATTCGGAATTTTTAGAAATACGTACTTAATTATCCTGGAATACTGGTAAAATGCGGCCCTGTATAATTTCCTTTTCCATTCTCTTTTTTTCTTGAAAAACTGCAAAAACAATGACGGGAAGTTTTTCTATAAATTCCTATGCTATTTTTTTCAAAGATATCCTGGTTAAGGTTTAACCATATTTTTTTTACTTGGCATAAGATAGGAAGTGTGCTTAATTTGGAAATCTTAAAGTAAACAACGGAAAAATAACTTGCAAAAAGTATTAATAAGCATTCCTCTCAAAAAGTCTGGTTTTAATACCATCTCGCTTATGGTTTGCCAAATAATGAAACAAAAAAAAGTTATTTTTTAAATGGATATTTTCAGAATTTGGTTTATGAGAGATTATTTTTTGAATACATTTATTTTTCTCAGTTTTTTAAACATAAGAATTATCATCTATCAGACATTGTGTCTTGCCACCCAAACGCCCGCGTAGAATACCTCAAAGTTATGTATAATAAATGCTTTTATTTTGCATGAGTGAAAATTATTGAATGGGCGAGAGACATTTCAAATTGTTTCATGTTTAATCTATAAATGGAATCTTTGATGTTCATGTTCAAAGACAAACTTATGTATATATATGTATATATATAAAGGTAATATTGTAATTGGTGCTATTTACAAATTTATAATCCTATTAATTCTAGCTCAATAGAACTGGGTTTAGTTTACATCATTGCAGTAATTAAATTTCAATGATACAATTATTATTAGATTATTACTAAAGTGTTACTTACTGATTGATCTGGAAGTAAATAGAAACGAGCGTGCGTCGTCGCGGTCGCTGTGTTTAAAAATATAGATTTGTAATCTCAAATCGAACTTTATGCTATATAGTATAGTAAGTCATTCCACATTCGTGAAGTGTGGCTTAAGAAATAATCTCTGTACTTAACAGTACGTCAATTGAGTATTACGTCTTTTGATTGTTGCCGGACTCCCAAAAAAAAAATTAGTAAAAATCTTGCTTGATTGCTCCATCACAAAACCAATTTTTACAAAAAGAAGAATGCAAATGTAAAAATAAACATTATACATTTTTGTTCAAAAAAAAGTTGCAAAAGGAATTTTGTTTTACCTTTGGAAATCTTTGGCCATAGATTCCTAGAAACTCTACAAGTTTTAAGAGCCGAGCACCTGCTGTTTGCGATTTTTAATGAAACTTTGTAAAATTTGTTCATTTACCTGCCTCGTCATTACCGTCAATGTCACAGTGTCCTGGGAATCAAGAAAGGGTAACCGTGTTAGTTTCGCTGAGTAAACAAAGCTCCATACGGCATTGCTGTACCAGTGTTGACTTTGTGATAGTGGCAGATATGGCCTTGACTGCTGTTTGGCTGTCGAAAAATATGTCTATGCATTTGTCTTCCAAATTTTTGGGAAAACAAATCTTTTACGGCTTCAGAAACTGCCAGTACTTCTGCTTGAAAGGCACTGTAGCTTTATTGATCTTTCTAGGAGGATTGCATGAAAGTATGACAGACCCTACCGTTCTTCATGTTCGTGTAACCAAACTAAGCCTTTTTCCAGTTATTACACTGTATTAGACGTAATGCGATTTTGGCCACCAGTTTCTTCACGAATATATCAGGAGTAGCTAGCGAGAGCAATGTCCCCAGAGCTTCATGTACCTATACATGCATTTCATTGAATTTTTGTCATATTTTTAAGATTGGCAACCCTTTCAAAGGCTGGCCACCATATCAAACATGCCTATGTTGAAGCATTAGAGAAAGGAATACTGAACTGATCGCTACAACTTTCTGCTGGAGGGCATATTTTGAGAGACTCAGCCTGCATAGATTCTGAAGATTATATGTCGTTGAAAAGCTTAGCCATTGTAAGCCATGCATGAGGCGTAAGCTGTATATGGCAACAAGGATTGCAATTAGAGCTACCACCAATTCCAAAAGTCTGGCATTAAAATGTCAGCGAATTATTCGTGTATCAGTTTGAAAACTCAACTTTTCCTAATTGGATTACAATTGAGATATACAACGTTAGAAAGCTTAGTTCAAGAGCATCATTTGTAAGCTGAAAGTCATGGGGTTTAGGCAGTATATGAAAAAAAGATTCTTCCATTTAACAGTATGAAATAGGCGAATTATTTTTTTTGGATCCATGTGGCATTTATGTTGGGACTGATATAAAAACATGTTCATACCCTTAGAATACAATATGACCAAGGGTTTCCTAGATGAAACATTCTGATTTATACTAATGATAAAAAGCGAAAAAGTTTGTTTGCTTGTTTGTTTGTTTGTTTGATCGTGCTAATCTCAGGAACTACTACTCTGATTTGAAAAATTCTTTCAGTGGTAGATAGCCCATTCATTGATCACGAAATCTGTTTTGAGTGCTTTCATTACGTTTTCTACGGAAACGGTTAAAGTTTTGCTAAAATAATGTGAAACAGAATTGTTAACCTAAAATAGTTACAAAAATAAAGTTC
This sequence comes from Eupeodes latifasciatus, assembly GCA_920104205.1. NCBI lineage: Eukaryota > Metazoa > Arthropoda > Insecta > Diptera > Syrphidae > Eupeodes > Eupeodes latifasciatus. Next base: position 195,763,621 of record OV049924.1, on the reverse strand, counting down.
GCATCAGCATTTGTCGATCTTTTAAAGTTGGCTCACTATAAACTTTTTTATTCTAATCAAATTTGTTTTAAAATAAAGCATGCTAGTAAGGCCCCGGGGTGCAGCTAGTTATATATAATATATAAACTACATCGCTTATTCTCCACTGCTGGAATTATATGGCACTCTCGCAAGTACATAGTATAACATAAATATACATATACTCAAATAAATTGTTGTTCATTTAAGAAAGTAAAAACAAATACTTTAATCTGCAGATAGATTACTCAAATCTAAAATTTAGTTTTTAAACAAAATTTTATACGAGTATATTAGTTTATACCTTAAAAAATACGACAAAGCAAATATATGTTTCCGATTATACTCCTAGCTTAAAGGTGAAGGTCTCCTACTTTGGGTAACACTCATATTTCAAATGGACGCCACCACCGATGGGATTTCATGAGATAATAACTACTTTATTTTACCATCACCCGCACTCTTCTAAAAAAAAAGTTCTTTAACTATAGAGCCAAGCATTTTACAAGTTGCATTTAAATTGTTTGTTATGTTTAACAATAACGTCATGGGGACATTTTTAATGTATGCACTTTAACCATGGGTGGAATAGGAGTCAAGTTAGTTTATAAACAAATTGTAAATTTATTATCCTTTACAAATGAACAATTTGAAGGGTCAGTTAAGTAAAGGGGTTTTCAAGAAGGGCGGATAGACGTTGAAATGGAAGTGTGAGGTACTAACAAAATTATTTTTTTAGTTGAAAGTATGCCATTAAGTGTGAAATACATCATTCAAATGCCTCGGCTTCTTGCGGTCTCACGGATCCGAGTGGTCCAATTTTCAATGACTCTTCCGCATAGATCCGGCTGAATTTAAGCGTTGGCCTATCTTGTGTTCACCTTTAGGTCTGCGACTTAAAGAAACCACACAGTAAAAAGTCTAGCGGGGTCAAATCGCATGACCTTGATGGCCAATTCACAACACCCCTGTTAGAGATAACCTTATCCCCAAATCGTTCATGAAAAATGTCAATAGTGACGTTTGCTGTGTGGCACGTAGCGCCGTCCTGCTGGAACCACATGTCGTCTAGGTCCATATGCTTCAATTTGTGCCACAAGAAATTGACGGTGATCGCCTCACTAACGACGTTTTCAAAAAAGTACCGACCAATTACGCCTCCAGCCCAAAATCCACACCAAACGGTAACTTTTTGAGAATGCATTATCACCTGGTGAACCTCGCGTGGGTATAGTGTCGTCCCATGTACGGCAATTCTGCTTGTTAACACAGCCATTTATCGAAAAATGCGCCTCGTCACTAAAGATGATTTTTCGGCCTTAACTATGGTCCTCTTCCAAACGATTCGAAGCCCAGTTAGCAAACAAACGGCGGCATTGTCTTTGGCCATGAACTTTGAGCTGCTGGGTCAGTTGGATCTTGTACGGGTGTAGGACCAAGTCCCAAAGCAAAATTCGCCAAGTTTAAGTCTGCGAAAGTCCGAATTCTTGTGCACGGCGAGTAATGACTACCTCGGGTTCTGCTGTATACGCTTTCACGGACCGCGGCGATGTTCTTGGCCGATCTTACGTTCCTTGAACGTACGGGTGTTGGCTAATTGTTAACTGCCCCTGGCGTCTCAAATTTGGCCACCAAACGTTAAAGAGTCGACTGTGAAGGGCCACCGCGTCTACCGCAAAATGCGCGCAACGTTTGCGTTACCGAACACTCATTTTGATAATAAAGTTTTATCATTTGAACTTGCTGTTCAATCGTGTAACTTGCCATGATGATTTGGCATAAACAATTAAATAATAAACAAAAGATTTGACAGATGTCACCAAAACGAAATGGCCGCCACGGAGCGCCAAAATCTACCCGCGCCAATAGAAAACCCCTTTATAATGTAAGGAAACAAATCCATGAATATACTCATCTCTGGTTGATATTATAAGTTATGTTTTTTTCTCAGAAGGATTTTTCAAAAGGTTAACCATGAAAAACAATTCGGTTAAGGTGCCACTACAGTCCTCTGTGAACTAGGGCCTCTCCCAACAATCTTGTCCATCTAACTCGGTCCCTAGCGAGATGTCTCCAGTTTCACGCTCCAAGTAAGGTTAGGCCACTTTCAACTTTTGCGCTCCACCTGATCCACAGTCTTCCTTTACTGCGCTGTCTAGGGGTGTGGATTCGAAGACTTTCCGGGCCGGAGCATTGGTTTCCATGCGCTCCACGTGACCCAGCCATCTTAGTCAGAGAGAAAAAACTAATCGAGAGAGTGAAATTTCCTCGTCTCCGTCCCTTCGAAACCTTTTGCTCTCATTTTTTATAGCGTGTTGAATTCGTATCGGTGTATACATACTTATTTTTATCTCGGAGAAGAGTACACAAAAAAAAACATCAGTTCTGTCTGGAATTGCGACATTTCTCATTTGTGTTTATTGCTATTGGCTAGCAATAAACACAAATGAGAAATGGCCATGTTTTTTAAAGTCCCATTATAATATTTGTAATTCTCATAAATTTCTTTCTTTAATTGGACTAACAATTTGTCGTTTTTATAACAAGAAAAATACTAAAAAAAGAGGCTGGGATGCGACCCACACTAATAACTTCCCATCACATCTGTCGATTTGTCTTGCTTAAAAGGTTTGCAGGTTTTCATCTGAAATAGTTTGATTTCAAAATCTATTTTTGCTAACGAGTTTTTTAGTCGAAAACCAATTTTTACCAATTTTAGTAGCAATTCTTAAAAAATTGGATTTCTTATATAAACAAATACAAGTTGGATGAATGATATTAATTTTAAGTGAATATGTTCTATTTTTCACGAGATGTCGAGAACCGAACATCACTTTTTAATAATTTTGCGTACTGTTTTTTGTAGATTTTATTTTTTTATGAAAAAAACGGACTGTAGGCTTTTTATACAAAATTTACTGAATGTCGAAAATAAATGTTTTCAGTGAAATAAAATGCGCTTGAAGCCGATATTTTTAATTGTTGAAAAGATATTTGAGTCGAAAATCAATTTTTACCAACTTTTATTAATTTTCTTGTAAGGTTTTTATTTTTTGTAAAAAAAACTGTCAGTTCGATTTTTATCAAAAATTTTACTGGATGTTGAACACAATATTTCTTATAAGAAAAAATTAGTTGGAAGCCATAATCTCAAATTTTTGAAAAGATATTTAAGTCGAAATTCAATTTTTACCAACTTTGAGTGATGTTTGTTTTAGGTTTTTATTTTTTATAAAAAAAACTGTCAATTCGATTTTTTTTTTTCAAATTTTTACCAGATTGTTTTGGAGATAAAAGCAGTTTTTGTTAATAAAATTTTTGAGGTGATAAATATATTTTTCAGTTTTTTTGATTTATAAAAAAAAAACTTTAATTTAATTCAAGTCTTTAGCGTTATTGGTTTTTTTTAAATTGCTATGGTAAAAAAACCACCAACACAATTTTTTTGAGAGTCCTTGCTGCATCTTTCTGCCTTATTATCTGTATAACAAAATTTATTTGAAGTCGATATCTCTTCTGGTTCTTGAGCTGTGGACGACGAAAAAAACATCGTGAACGTACGGACGTACAGACGTACGTACACACGCATGCACAGACATCTCTCTAAAAATCTTTTATTTTGACTCTAGGGACCTTGAAACGTCGAGAAATGTCAAAATTTTCAATTCGACAAATCGGACCCATTACAATAACTTCCTATCGGAAGTTAATAATTCAAATTAATTCTAGCAAAACATTTTTGTTTGTCAAAAAATTACGGGAAAAGTTATAACGGTTGATCGTGGTGAATTTGTTAGTCTCTTCTTTTTCTCTAAGTTGCAGATAGATGGCAGGAACAACCAAAACAAGAAAGTATGTGTGCAGAAAGAGTGTAACAAGGTTAAGGTTTTTTAGATTGGACTTTATTTGCATATACGAGCGAGTAAATATTTTTCATATATTTATGTTATATTTATTTCAACAGTAATATATTAAATAATAACTTAACTGATGTATTGTGTAAAATATATTGCATCGAATTATTTATATGTGTTACTATAAAAAGCCAAATTAATAAAGTTCTACAATCTACCGGGAATATTTATACCTATACACAAAATATTTTTATTTTTTTTTTCAATAGCGGTATCAATCAAGATTTTCTGGACGATAATGTAAACTTAAATTTTATTTGTTATGAATTACTTTTTCTGCTTTTTATTTTACCAAAAAAATCAAATATGAAATTTGGCTAATAACTTCAAGTTTAGCCCTATATTTAGGTTTATTTCTGAATAGCGTAAAGATTTTATCAAACACCTATGAATAAGCCCCAATGCATTTTCAGAAAAACTGTAGTTATAACAGTGTTTCTGACTGGAAAAAGTGTGAAAATAATGCATTAGACTTAATTTTTGGTTTTGGTTCTTTTCACAAAACCACTGAGCTAGCGAAAATACAAGTTTTATTTTCATGATCCATGTTTACATTCTGTAACTCTCGTTTTCAATGTTCCTGCAACTTCCGCATCGACAAAATTAATTGTTCTCGCACCTAACAAGAGTAATTAATTTCACTTCATATTCGAATGATATTACTCCCTCCCAAACGAACACAATGAGAGTACCTACCAACAAAGTTGATCATCCACAATCTATTTTCTTTGAACACCTCTGAACAGCTGACTACATCCGCCATTTTTCAAAGGTGGTGAGTATGCAGCATGCACATCTTCTTGCATAAGGATTTGTCACCACATTTTCGTTATATGGAGTTAATACATATGCAAGTTGGTGTGCAAATCCAGTGTTGCCAGCTTGAAATTGGGAATCTAGTCAGATCTGACTTGTTGACTGGATTTTGATTATTTAAATCCAGTCAAAAAAAAACAGTTAGGTAAACATAATTAAAAACAAAAAACAGTCAAAAATCCAGTCAAATAATAAAAAAATTTTAACAAGCAAATAACATATTTTATTCCGTTATATAACAAAAACTATAATAGAAAAATTAACAAAAAATAACTTATTTTCTATAGTTCACAGTGTATAATGTACTCATGTTACTAAATTTATGATAATAATTGTTTTCAGGTAATTAAAATATACGAATATACTTATTCCGAATCGGAACTCGAGGTATGGTTTTCCGTATCAATATTTTGGTAAATTACATTTGTTCCAATTTTGTTCGTAACTTCATTTGGATTAATGAAATTATGGAAACATTTTACCCCTCGCAAATTGTTCCTTATAATTAAAATAGCATTTGTAGAAATCAAATGCAACCTGTTTCTTTGCTTGGTTTTGACCAAGCGTTTGATATTGGCAATACCAATATCGAAATAGCGAATTTTGCCAATTCTTTAAAAAGATTTTCTCCACTAGCATCTTTATAAGATGAAACTTCACACTAAAAAGGTACTGTTTCCTCTATGTTGTTCCATCTTACAAAGTTTAGATTGTCCCATTGACAAGAAATTTTGTCAGCTAAAATCGCCTCGACATTCATTGCATTCAAAACAGGTTGCAGTTGTAGGGAGGATTTATTTTTCGAAAGGCTTACCGCTTACCGGTATCGATTAGCTGTTTTCTCTCTGCCTTAGTCGGTGGGAAATAACTAACGGGTGGTTTTCTTATAGACGTGTGGTTTTCAATCTGCCAACACATATTTCGGATTTGGTCTTTTTAACAGCTGTTACTTGATTTATGTTGAGTTTGTTTTTCCATTTTATAATAAATTAACTTATCCCCGAACACCGTTTGCAAATCATGAAGTCACTATTGCTTTTTTTCAAGCGACGCATAGCCGTATTTGCATTTCGTAACATCCACAAAAAGTCACTGTTTGATGTGTGCAAAAAAAAGATCCGGCCATAATGTTACAGTCAATGCAGAACACTAAAGAACCTCGATTATTGACTGTTTCGTGCCTGAATTGGATGATGTTGATGTGGACGACTTTTGGTTCCACCTATGTAGATGGAGCGGCTGTAGCACTACGTGCCATACAGCCATCTTATTGAAGGAAACTTTTGGTAAGCTCATTCTCTCACTTCGTCATGAGTTTGAAGAGTGGGCTCTAGGATCGTACGAATTAACAGCGCTGAACTATTATTTTGTAGTTGATGTGTAGATCCGCTTGTCTACAAAAAGAAGCCCGAGACGATTGACGCCTTTTAAGAGAATATTTGGCGCCTTATTGAGTCAACAATTTGTCCTCTCGGCTGAAATTTATTCGAACTTGCTGCGTTGGCGGCCATTACATTTTAAATTGTATGCGCTAAATTACTTCTCGAAACCACACGTCTAAAAAACACCCTTTCTATTAGTTTGTCACGTGAAAGAACTATATCGTTCTTTTAGCGGTTAATTAATTCTTGCCTATCGTTGTTTCTTAAGACTTAGAAAAAAATTGTGTAGCAAAGTCTACGCTTTTCTGGTGCACATTTTTGTATGCAAATTATAGAAAAGAGAATAGAAGGAAGGAGAGATGCAATAATAAGCTGTACACTGTACAAGTACATTTAACCGGAGTGCTCAGCTTGGTACCGTCAGCTACAGAGGGACATATCCGTGAAACTTATTTCGGGGGTTAAGTGCCATTTAAATTAAATATAAGCACCTATTGTTAACCACAAGGTAACGCAAAACTATTTATTTTATTTTTCTATTATATAAATCGAAGTTTTTGAGAAACATTTAAATATCAAAAGTCACTTAGTCTTATATCAGTCTTTTTTTTTTGAGGTTTCAAAATCTTAAAGTTAAAATAGTTTAAATTGTCTGCTGCAATAAACTTTTCAGCCTTATTTTCGTTTCCAATAAAATCTTCAATACTTTCTCGCTTTATCACTTAATTTGTTCTAAATCCAATGTAATCTTATAAACAGAATAGTTTATTGTGGTTTCAAAAACTAAAGAAGATTCAGGACACTTTTTATTTGTTGACATCTTTGCTAACAGCTCTCCTATTTATGCTCAAACTTCAAAACTAGAACAAAAATAAAGTGAGCCAAGTTTAAGTTTCAGCATAAACTTAGGGAACTTATTTTTATTTTTCAAAAAAATAAACCACAAATATTAACTCCTAATCCATTAAAAAAGTCCACAGATGATAGAAAAAAGTTCAAAGTTAATAAAACAAAAAAAAAAAAAAAAAAAAATGTTTCCAAACTTTTACCACTTAAAACTACCTGCACTCTGAGGCCAATTCTCTCAAAATAGTGCAACTACCTGCACCCCGTGAGAAAGAGAAATAAAATAAATTCTATGTGCGAATTTAGGACCTTTATGTTTGCTTCTTTTTATCCTCACAACCAACTTCTTCTACACATTCTCAAGCTTTTTGGAGTAAAAATTTGATAATTTTCAATACGGCTACCTATATTTTTTGGTGAATATTTTGAGAATTTCAAAAGTTCATTTCCGTATCTTTCAAGTGGTCACCATTCAAAACTATACTGCCTTTATTATACCCGTAGCACTCCAATACATGCCAACCCATATCCAAATCCATTTAAGTCATTTATGTATAGTTACAGTTTTATAATATTCAATCCTGGAAAGTAGGGAAAATCGAGAAATGTTAAAACCGCATAATTTTGCATCCTTTTGTAATCACGGTTAGGGTTTGCTTTGCTGCTGGACATTACTCACAACTGAGGGCTAACTCGGCATAACCCCGCAACTTGCTGCAAGAGGAAACTGCAAATGTGCTACTTTGGCGAAAATAATGCAGAATTTTCAATTTAAGTTCTATATCTATGTGACGTAAATACGAATATTGCTGAATAGAGATGGATGAATTAAAATACAAAAACGAAAGAAAAAAAAAACAATATTAAAATAGGTGCCTTTTTCGTACCCTTTTCCTGATCTCAATTCCCAAAAACAATGTTCTGGCTTGGCATGGTTGGGCATAAGAACACATTCAGCTATAGCTCAAAGCTCCAAGGCAATGAGGTAGAACCTGATGATGCTACTAGGAATAGATTTTCTTTTAAAAAACACACCAGAACAAACCGAACCGCTGCCGGCCGGTGTGCACCGAAAAGGGAGCCAAAGCGAACCATTCAATCGTCTATTGTTGCCACAGTGTAACAAAAATTCATTAGGGTATACCTATACCTAGGTAGAGGTACCTATAGTTCCTACTCTCCTATGGCAGCATCTGGCTAAAGTTCCCCATCCCCTGTCTGCATCCTGATCCCAGTGGCGGCAATGGCAGTGGCAGTGGCATCGGCATTGCTGGCTCAGGCACATTGGTTGGTCTCCTGGTCCGGGTGAATATACTACTGATGGTGAATCGTGGTTCGTTCAAAGTAGGTACAGGGTGGTTGAGGGTTTTTGGACTGCTCTTGTCCTGTCCTCCTGTTGCAGTATTGCAACCGTTCATTGAACATGAACGCTGGAGTAAATGGAGCGTTAACAAAAATCCACAAGAGAAAGTTTTTCGTTGTTGTTTTTTTTTTGTTTTTGGTCCTTTCAATGGAAAGTACCTATACAAACCTTCAGTTAGTCAGTAGATTGGAATAAAGGTTGGCATGGGGTCCTTGAGGGGTTATTTTTATCAAATTTTATGGTTGTGGCTTTTGTGATCTTGATGATGGTGAGTTCTGTGGTTGACTCTTAGTTTTTCTTTCATATCCCTCTTTTCTCTTGTTGGTTTATCCCTGAATAAACGCAAATTTAATAATTCTTTATATTTTGTTGGTAGATAGGAACCACTGAGAACACGAACAAAAAGGAAAAACTACATGTATTTTAAAAATATAGGGATATCTAATGTTGGTATATTCTTCGTATAGCTAGTATCCAAAGGGAAAATTTATTGTTTTTTAATGGGAATATTCTTAGGTGTATGTATATAGAAGGGGTTTGGAGTATTGAGAATTAGTGTAAAGAGAAAGCATTGATGATTGCATTCAAAGTTCAGACTATATGCAAAATATTTATGTTTCTGGGAATTTGAACAAAGTAAACAAATTAAGTGAGTTTACTATTATAATCATCAAGCAAAGTGACTTTTAATAAAGTAATTTATGTATTTATTGCGATTTAATAACTTTTATAGTTTTGTTTTGGTTGAAAATCAAATAATTCTTTTGGGATTAATTTTGAAAAAAGTCTTTGATTGTTGGTTTTAATTGTCCACCACAAACGATACTACAATTTGATTTGAGATTTTAGTTGAAAAACTATTTCTATCAATTTTAGTAGGTAATATTTATTTAATTAGGAAAATCTAACAGGTTTGTAGACACAATTTCAGGGCCTTAAATCATAGAAAATTAAGTAACTTTAAGATTATTCACAATCAAAAAAATTGTCCTTCAGTGTTTAAATTACGAAGAAATTAAAGACCAAATATCAGAAATTTAGCAGTTTCTCAGATATTTGCACGTGTTGCGTTTTTACGCAATAAAAACATAAACAATTCTAGAAAGTACCTAGGCAAAAATTTATGGGCCTGGTCTACTTATTGTCCAAAATCTAGACCTAACAGAATGATTAGGTACTATGGATTATACCAACTTAAAAACTTAAAGGGTTTTTCAATTGGCGCGGGTAGATTTTGGCGCCCCGTGGCGGCTATTTTGTTTTATTCTTTTGTTTATTATTCAGTTGTTTATGCCAAATCATCATGACAAATTACACGATTGAACAGCGCGTAAAATGATAAAACTTTATTATCAAATGAGTGTTCTTTAACGCAAACGTTGCGCGCATTTGTTTGTTGGCCAAATTTGAAACGACCGGTTCAGTAAAGAATCAGCCAACACCCTTACGTTCAAGGATCGCAAGATCAGCCGAGAACATCGCCGCGGTTCGTGAAAGTGTACAGCAGAACCCGAGGCAGTCTATTCCTCGCCGTGCACAAGAACTCGGCCTTTCGCACACTTCAACTTGGCGAATTTTGTGTCGGGACTTGGGCCCACACACGTACAAAATCCAACTGACCCAGGAGCTCAAAGATCATGACCATAGACAACGCCGCCGTTGTTCGCTGACTGGGCTTCGAATCGTTTGGAAGAGGACCCAAGTTTAGGCCGAAAAAATCATCTTTAATAACGAGGCGCATTTTTTGATGAATGGCTGTGTTAACAAGCAGAATTACCGTACATGGGACGACACCATACCCATGCGAGGTTCACCAGGTGATAATGCATCCTCAAAAAGTTACCGTTTGGTGTGGATTTTTGACCGGCCGGGCGGCGCGGCGGCGGCGTAATTGGTCGGTACATTTTTTAAAACGACGTTAGTCAACATCAGTCATTATCACAATGGGCCATTAAACTGGCCTAAGTGTGTCCGTTTCCATCTTGGACAGCCATTTTAACCTTTTTAAGTCAACAGCGAGCGCTACATAGCGATGATAACTAATTTCTTTTGGCCCAAATCGAACCATATTGACCTAGACGACATGTGGTTAGCAGGACGGCGCTACGTGCCACACAGCAAACGCCACAATTGACATTTTGCATGAACGATTTGAGGGTAAGGTTATCTTTCGCAGGGGTTATGTGAATTTGCAACCAAAGTCATGCGATTTGACCCCGCTAGACTTTTTCCCTTGAAGTTTCTTGCAGTCGCAGGTCTATGCAAATAAACCACAATCGACTGATGCTCTAAAGGTGAACATAACACAGGCCATCGCTCAAATTCAGCAGGATCTATGCGGAAGAGTCATTAAAAATTTGACCACTCGGATCCGTGCCACCGTAAGAAGCCGAGGCGGACATTTGAATGATGTCATTTTCCACACTTAATTGCAAACATGCGCCTTTCAAAAAAAAAACTAATTTTGTTAATACCTCACACGCACCTTGTTTTATTCCATTTTAACATCTACCCGCCCTTATTGAAAAATCCTTTATAATAGGTCTTGATTTAATAACATCTACTGTTTTGAAAAACTGTGTTAATCATCTGTGTTTTAGTTTGTCCATTCTTTTTAATTTCTCCACAACTTGTTGTGTGTTTCCATCTATTTGGAAATGGTCCTTGATAGTCTCCTTTAAATAAAATAAATAAAAAAGATGAAGCTAAATATTGCAGACCTATTGGTAAATAATCTGTTATTACTAAACCCTTTAAGTCTATTATCACTGAATCACTATGCTTTTATGTTAAATTTATGAATTTCCAAATCAGCACAGTCTTACAAAGGTTCGTACAACTATCATCTTTTTAATAGAACTATCTGAAAACTGTTGCGAGGAATTGACAAATTCTCCATGGGTAATTCTTGTCATGAAAAGTGCTTTCTCAAATTAGCCGTTCGTATTCGGCTTTAAACTGTAGGTCCCCTCCATCCCTGACAATAGTACACGCACACAGGAATGGTTGAGTGTTGTAACTCACTAGGCCCTAGACTGTTGCGCCACCCAATTTATTTTATTATTTATCTGAAAACTCATTTAAAAGCAAACAAAATTGGTCTGTTTTTTATTGACTTTAGTAAGGCGTTTGAGAAAACTGGGTTTTAATACACATTTCGTAAAATGGCTTCAATTTTATTTATTGGATAGATCATATTCTGTACTTTTCAATGGTTGCGAATAAAACAAATTCAAAACAAAATTATATTTGGAGTTCCACAAGGTAGTCATTTCGGCCCTATTCTCTTTATTTTAACGATTAACTTAACAGTCTGTGTTGATGCAATTTAAGTGCATCATTTATGCCGTTTCAAGTTCTCGTGATTAGTAAGAATTGCAATGTGATCTTAACTCGTTTTTTGGTTGGTGAGTTTGTAACTGTCTGCAGCTTAATAAATGTAAAACTATGAGCTTTACAAGAAAGCTTTGTGTAATTTCTTTTAATTATATGTTTGAAGGAGTATAATTTCAAACGTCTATCCTTAGTGTGTTAAGTGATGGAAAATTAAAATTTGCACAATACATTAACTCAATAATAATTATGCTAATTCAATGTCTTTGCTCAATCTTGAGATATGGTCTGAGAAAAAAGGAAAGAACTAGAAACGTCAACAATTGCCAATTGGACGTTGATGTAGAAAAAACTCTTTTAACCTCGTGTTTTATAAAATTTCAAAATTTTATTTTTTAATGTCATACCTACTTATAACGAAACTGAAAATTGATAGTAATTGTTATTGATTTGAATTTTAATTAAAATTTAACGTTGTTGTTTTGTACCTATATACTCGTATCCATACAGATTTTTAAAAACATAACATTCTTGGTATTCAGGGATTCAAAGTAATTTTCATTCAAACATAAAATTTACTTATTATACTGAATGGTTGTTCATTAAAATAACTATTAAAACCAAATTCTAATGGGTATCAGTTCAAAAAGGTATAGATAAGATACAAAATATTCAATCTTTGTTGATGTTATAATAAAACAACATCATTAGAATTTAGAGACTTGTTATTTGCAACATATAAGGTATTAATTAAAAATGATGTTCTGTATATTTGTGTAACTAATGTACACATAAAATCAATCATTATCATATGATATATGAAAACTGTAAGGATAATACCTCTGAAGCATAATTAAAAGAATGATGAAAACTATAGTAATCCGTATCGTAGCAATTTTCATGGAACATTGAGATTGTGGACATATACAACTTGTACTGTTCAGAGTTATAACATTGAAACACGTGTAGAACGAAAATAAAGGATGTTTTTTTCTATAAAAAAAGAGACATTGAAAGCTGAAAGGGATTTACAGCAATTAAAAACAAAAAAGATTTTTGCTTTTTTTTTTTAAATCCGACACAGTATTGCAAATATTTCTCTCATGTTGTTCCATCTATTTGGTATCACTTGATTGGAGTTTAATTTTTGCTTATGTGATGAATCTCTGTATGAAATTATTTAAATCAAGAAAACCTACAATAACTCTATAAGCTAATGCTGTGCAGAACCTTCGGTTCTGAAAGTGCCGAAGTTTCACTAATAAAAGCGAGTCCAAACCTTGTAATGATTTGTGCAGATACTTACTTACTTAAGGCACTAGAGTCTTGTATGAACTAGGGCCTCACCCACTTTCCACTTTCGTCTTTGCAGCCTTCGGTTCGAGGTTTATGTACTTGTGAATTTCGTTTCACCTGCTCATAAAACTTTCAAACTTCATTTCTGCTTTGGAACCTCTTATATACCATCTTCGACGGCACGATTATCATGCTCTCACTTTTTCCTTCTGAGAAGTCGATGTTTCTTTCGCCTCTTCTGTTCATAGATCTCGTGACCAGCTCTCGTCCTTCTATGCAGCGCCGCTTTGCGTGCCTGTTGTTTGGCTCCATTTGCCTGCCGACATTCCTCATCAAACCAGGGGTTCCTTGTTGGTGGGTGCTTGAAACCCAGCACGTCAGAGGCGGCTTCTCTGATTGCATCTTGGCAATGTTGCCACTGGATCTCGATTTATTTTGTTGGCGGCAGAGAACTTCGAGAGAGGTTACTTGTAACTCGGTCGGAGAAGGATTTGGCGATCTCTTGCGATTGTAGCCATTCGACGTTGTATCTTCTCCCAGCATTTCCCTGTTTTGCCTGGAGAAGCTGTCCACAATCAATCAAGTTTCTTCAGAAAAGAGGGATTGCAATGTTTCTTCGATAAGACTTTACTAAGTCTGGAAGAATTTTTTATGTCTTCAATCGATTGACAATATTCTTTCCAACTCTATTTCCAACACGGTTTCTATAGCTCACTTATGAGCTTTATGGGTGTCTTTATATGGTTGGTGAAAATCTTGTTTGTGGCAGATATTGAAGATCGTTTCGGTTATTTTCCTTAGAGCAGATCTTCGTTCCACCAGGGAGAACATTTTTTACGGCTGCATTTAAGTGTGCATGAAATTTTAAAAGCAGTTTTAGCTGATGCTTCAAAGTTAATTAACCCCGGATTCCAGATCTTCCACATATTCTGTGCTAAGATTTGAAATGTTGTCCAGTTTGGACTTAACTATTTGACTGATTTTTTTTTTCCAGTCAGTACGTTAAGGATTTTTGTTAGGGGGAGGAGTTTCAGACTGAAAACTTACCTATGTTGAAAATATAGCTAAGATTTCGTATAAAAACTTTATTAGTCAAGTTCTTTTTATTTCCTTATCAATGCCATATTATGAAATAAAAAAATTTAATTTTGAATTTTCTTGAAGTCATATTTTACTGACACAATTTTATCCTTTGCCTGACGTTTAATTGTTTTTACCTCTTATTATAATTTATTTCTATAAACTTTCCTCGCAGATATTTTCTTGATTTCTCTGAAGAAAATTATTTGTATGAATAATAACTTTTCTAATATTTTTCGTTTTACGGTTCATTCTATAATTTGTATATACCATATATTTGTTATGTTCCTATTATATTGTCTATCATCAGGACCTAAGTATTTGTGTTTTTAAAACAAAGTTTCAAAGTTAAGAATTCAAAATAACATGATGATTCTACAACTACTGCTATTTGATTTATATTCCTTCCATCAAAAATCATTTATTCTTAATTTAATTCACTTCAATAAATTCCTCTAGCAATTATAGGTATAGGTTCATTTTGAAGAACAAAGTTGTTTGCATGTTTCCATTTTCAATTTTAAAATAGAAAATTCAGGCGACCGTCTATTGAAGAGAGAAGGAAGCAAAAACTTTTGGTTAAATAAAACAAAAAAAAAACTACTTAAGCAATTTAAAGTTAAATACAAAAATTCCTAAGAGTTTTAAGATCTGATAACCATTGAAACGTGCCGTGACTCTGTCAGTTGGTGCCCTACATGCCGCTTACTCTCTCAGCGCCCTACTTTAAGAGTTTCACTTAAACTTCAGCACACCATCAGGCATAGTTAAATGATGCGTTTCTATTAAAATCTACGCAGCCAATTAGTCCAGTTTTGCTCCTTCTAATTGCTTAACAAACAAAACTTTTTTGTTTGTCAAAGACAAAAATACTAACAAGTTGGATTAAAATTAAACTTAAAACAGACACAACCGAACTTATAATTGTTAAGACCATGGACTTGGACTATTATACGCGAAGACAAGAAGATAAGAAACTCAAAACAGCAACCAAGATCCAAAAAAGCGTCATCATCTTTCAAAACATCATTTATTCATATGTACATTGTACATCCCAACTTACTTATCTACACTACAATACAGTAATGGATTTGTCAATTATAAGAAGACGAAGAGGCTCTAGCTATATGAATAAATTATTAAAATTTGAAAACATAAAAAGCCTCCTTACTGCTTTTACCATTATTGGCAAGAAATATGTTATAGACACCCTCGAAAAATGTTCAATGCTTTTTATTAAAAGTACAACAGGAAATTGTATCCTCCATTCCCTATATTCTTGCAGTCTTATTTAAAAACGCTGTATAGAGCCTACATAAAGTTATGTAATCTCTATAATGCCTCTAAACGCAAAAATGCTATTTATAAAACTTATGCAAGGTTGCATAGTCCCAAAATAAGCTTAACGCGTTTTGAGGTTGAATAGAGCCTACATAAGGAAATTATTGTTATTATTATTTCGTAAATGTCATTCTGATTTATCTCCATTTTTGAAATTAAAATAAAAACAATAATGCTTCTCCAGTTTAGCTCGTTTATTAATGATTTAAATCGCGTTTTACCGACTCCAAGAAGGCGTAAAGTTTATAAAAAAAGGTTCAACCCAATGAGCCCCTAAGAAACGAAGAATTTAAAAAAAAAAAATATACATAGATTTTCGAAAGAGAATATCATTAAAATAATTGGAATTATTTTTTTTATATATTATTTGTTATGACAAACAGCTGATTTGATAGACAGATAAATGGAATAGATTGCTCCATTTTGGTACTTTTTTTGATATAGGCATTGTATAACTAAAATATCGCAACGTTACATAGAGCCTACATAAATCCTTATACACTGTATAACTATTCACCTGTTTAGCGAATTCTATTAAATAAGACTGTTGATGTATTACCTTAAATGTATCGGGTGATTTTTTAAGAGCTTGAGAACTTTTAAAAAAAAAAAAACGCAAAATCTCATCGATTCTTTATTTGAAACGTTAGATTGGTCCATGACATTTACTTTTTGAAGATAATTTCATTTAAATGTTGACCGCGGCTGCGTCTTAGGTGGTCCATTCGGAAAGTCCAATTTTGGGTAACTTTTTCGAGCATTTCGGCCGGAATAGCCCGAATTTCTTCGGAAATGTTGTCTTCCAAAGCTGGAATAGTTGCTGGCTTATTTGTGTAGACTTTAGATTTGACGTAGCCCCACAAAAAATAGTCTAAAGGCGTCAAATCGCATGATCTTGGTGGCCAACTTACCGGTCCATTCCTTGAAATGAATTGTTCTCCGAAGTTTTCCCTCAAAATGGCCATAGAATCGCGAGCTGTGTGGCATGTAGCGCCATCTTGTTGAAACCACATGTCAACCAAGTTCAGTTCTTCCATTTTTGGCAACAAAAAGTTTGTTAGCATTGAACGATAGCGATCGCCATTCACCGTAACGTTGCGTCCAACAGCATCTTTGAAAAAATACGGTCCAATGATTCCACCAGCGTACAAACCACACCAAACAGTGCATTTTTCGGGATGCATGGGCAGTTCTTGAACGACTTCTGGTTGCTCTTCACTCCAAATGCGGCAATTTCGCTTATTTACGTAGCCATTCAACCAGAAATGAGCCTCATCGCTGAACAAAATTTGTCGATAAAAAAGCGGATTTTCTGCCAACTTTTCTAGGTCCCATTCACTGAAAATTCGACGTTGTGGCAGATCGTTCGGCTTCAGTTCTTGCACGAGCTGTATTTTATACGGTTTTACACCAAGATCTTTGCGTAAAATCTTCCATGTGGTCGAATAACACAAACCCAATTGCTGCGAACGGCGACGAATCGACATTTCACGGTCTTCAGCAACACTCTCAGAAACAGACGCAATATTCTCTTCTGTACGCACTGTACGCATTCGTGTGGTTGGTTTAATGTCGAATAAAGTAAACTGAGTGCGAAACTTGGTCACAATCGCATTAATTGTTTGCTCACTTGGTCGATTATGTAGACCATAAATCGGACGTAAAGCGCGAAACACATTTCGAATCGAACACTGATTTTGGTAATAAAATTCAATGATTTGCAAGCGTTGCTCGTTAGTAAGTCTATTCATGATGAAATGTCAAAGCATACTGAGCATCTTTCTCTTTGACACCATGTCTGAAATC
Organism: Eupeodes latifasciatus; assembly: GCA_920104205.1. Classification (NCBI taxonomy): domain Eukaryota; kingdom Metazoa; phylum Arthropoda; class Insecta; order Diptera; family Syrphidae; genus Eupeodes; species Eupeodes latifasciatus. The sequence continues at coordinate 195,746,426 of OV049924.1, read as the reverse complement.
CCGCGTGATCTGTCAAATACTAATGCATGAAAATCCTAACCTCAAAAAAATCTGCCGAAATTTTGGCGTTAGGGCTAATTTTGTTTCACTTATGTTTTCAAAACAATTTTAAGCTACTCTTACAGAGCACCTTCTTATTGAGTATCTTGTATTCTAAGAAATTTGTTTAAATTTAAATTTCTACATTTTTAGTAAATTTGACAGTAGTACCAGTGACGTGATAGTTAGTGCATAAGACTGTCATACAAAAGGTCTTGGGTTTTTTGCACAGATACTGCCTCTTGCGAGGAATTGACAATTACTCCAAGAGTAATTCTTTCCATGAAAAGTTTTCAACGGACTGTTGCACCACGTGATTTATTTTAAAATTCGATATGAGCTAAGCACTTGTATTTCTTAGAGAATATTAGGGTCATTCATTTCGTAGTTTCAAGTTGGTAGTTTTGGCATATGACACCTGTCAAACTAGCATGCAATTTAAAGTATCATATTATAAATTGAAAGTTTGATATTCTTTAATAATATGTGGTTCTAATAAGATTAACTAACAAGCCACATAAAACGAGCAATTATAGCCTTATAGTCCGGTCAATTTAGACATTCGAAGTTACCTAAATTCCCACCAAGCTGAAAATCGGTAAGATTGTTTAAAATATCATCAAAAACAAAATTTGAAAGTTCCCTATCTTTCTCCTGTAAGGAAAAATTTTTATTCAAGGTCAAAGGTAAAAAAAATGAGTTTTTCTCCATTTTCAGCAACTTTTACAACTTTTTGAATCGTTATATCTCAAAAACGGTGCCTCGTAGAAAAAAAAGTATCTCTTAATTTTTTGTAGATAATTTTATGATCTACAATTTTTGTTTGAAATATTTTTATGATAAAACTTACCCTTTTGCTGAAAATCGCTCATTTTTTTTACATTTGACCTTGAATAAAATTTTTTCCCTACAGCGGAAAGATGGGGAACTTTCAAATTTTGTTTTTAATGATATTTCAAACAATCTTACCGATTTTCAGCTTGGTGCGAGAATTTAGGTAACTTTACTCTTATTTTTTGGTCTAATTTCACCGGACTATTATCAAGTGAGAAATTATTTAGTCAAGTAATTTCACGTTTTGGTGACGTAACATGGCCATCAATAAAAACCATCATGATTCAAAAAAACGAAAAAATTACCTTATAAAGGCATGTATTTCGACTTAGAGAACCCATTTTTTCTGAAGTGGCGATTCTTGGGCAACACGTATGTAAAACACCTCAAACGACTTTGGAGACAGGAAACAAACGTTTTTGATCTTGTTAACACTTCCGATTTGTCGCATTAAACATTTTGTCATTTCTCGACGTTTCAAGGTTCCTAGAATCTAAATAAATGTTTTTAAAAGGATATCTGTGTGTGCGTGTGTACGTACGTTTGTACGTTCGGTAAGCTTTTTTTGACGTCCATATCTCAAGAACCAGTAGGGATATCGACTTCAAATAAATTGATTTTCGACTTAAATATATTTTTTAAAGAAAAAATATTAGCTTCAAACTAATTTCACCTTTTAGAAAATATAGTTTTCAACATTCAGCATTATCATTTGTTTTCATAAAAATTAAAATCTACACAAAATAGTACGCAAAATTGATAAAAGCTGATGTTCGATTCGAATATCTGGAGAATATATGAAGGTATTGATTTCAAAATCATTTCATTCTTTGCTAAATTCTCTTAGAAAAAATGCAAGCTGTATTTTCTGTATATAAGAAATCAAAACTTTCAATAAATGCTACTAAAATTAGTAAAAATTGGTTTTTAGACTTAAAATCTCATTAACAAAAGAGGATGGGATGCGACCCACACTGATAACTTCCCATCCCGTCTGTCGATTTGTCTTGCTTAAAAGTTTGTAGGTTTTCGTTGTTTGTTAAAAAAGTTGTCAGTTAAATTATTCTTAACAATTTTAAAATTACCAACAATATTTTGTATATAATGAAATAGTTTGATTTCGAAATCTATTTTTGTTAACGAGGTTTTTAGTCGAAAACCAACTTTTACCAATTTACCAATACAAATTGGATGAAGGAAATTGATTCGTATATCAATTTTTACGAACTTTTAGTAATGCTTTTTTTAGGTTTTTTATTTTTTGTTAAAAAACTGTCAATTCGATTTTTCCCATAATTTTAGCGAATATTAAAAACAATATTTCGAATAAGAAAACTTTAGTTTGAAGCCATAATCTTAATTTTTTAAAAAGATATTGGAGTCGAAAATCAATTTTTACGAACTTTTAGTAATTTTCTTATAGCTTTTTTATTTTTTTGTAAAAAAAACTGTGAATTCGATTTTTCTCAAAATTTTACCGAATGTTAAAAACAGTATTTCTTATAGGCACAATTATTTTGAAGCAAAAACCTCAAATTTTTGAAAAGACATTTGAGTCGATAATCAATTCTTACGAACTTTTAGTAATTTTTGTTTAGGTTTTTATTTTTTCTTAAAAAACTGTCAATTTGATTTTTCTCAAAATGTTACCAAATGTTGAAAATAATATTTTTTATAAGACAAAATTAGTTTGAAGTCATAATATCAAATTTTTGAAAAGATATTTGAGAAGAAAATCAATTTTTAGTAATGTTTTTTTTATTTTTTTTTTATAAAATAAACTGTCAAGTCGATTTTTTCTAAATTTTACTAGATATCTAACGTTATTTTTTATTGCACAAAATTATTTTGGAGATAAAATAATTTTTTGTTTGTAAAATATTCGATGTGACAAATATTTTTTTTCAGTTTTTTTGACTCATAAAAAAGAAACGTTAATTGGAATTTTTTCCAAAAATATACTAGTTTGGTATTACGTCATAATATATTATATAAAATTTAATTCAACTCGCTAGCGTTATTGGTTTGTGAGATATTTTGGGTTAACCAACATTTCCAAGTTTTATTTTCAAATTGCTTTGGTAAAAAAAACCACCCAGTCAATTTCTTTGAGAGTCCTTTCTGCATCTTTCTGCATTATTATCTGTATAACAAAATTTATTTGAAGTCAATATCTCTACTGGTTCTTGAGCTATGGACGACGAAAAAAACTTCCCGAACGTACGTACACACGCACGCACAGAAATCTCTCTAAAAATCTTTCATTTCGACTCTAGACGCCTTGAAACGTCGAGAAATGTCAAAATTCGCCCTTTTCACGTTCACTTTCTTGTATCATCAAGAAAAACTAAAACCGTTCATAAAAATCCTAATTTTCAAAGTAAGATTTCTACAATGACGTATATTAGACAGATTTGAAATTGTATTGAAGAAAAAACGCTTCTTCCTTATTTTTTTATTTTCTAAAGAAGAAAATCAAAAAACTCATACGAATGGCGGGTCAATAAGTCCGTGACTTTTGGAATAAAACACATATTTTTTGATAAAAAAATAATTTTATTTTTCAACGTAGTCTCCCTTGAGCTCTAAACACTTTGTCCAACGCTTCTCCAATTTTTTTATCCCTTCCAAAAAAATGATTTGTCGAGGTCCTCAAAATAGGCCTTTGTTTGCGAGATGACTTCATCATTGGAGTCAAATATTTTTCCACCAAGCCATTTCTTCAGGTTTGGGAACAAGAAGTAGTCGCTCGGAGCCAAATCTGGAGAAAAGGGTGGATGAGGGAGCAATTCATAGCCCAATTCATGGATTTTTGCCATGGCAACTGCACATGTGTGCACCCTTGCATTGTGAGCAAACGCGGCACCCATCTTGCGGAAAGCTTTCTCATGCCCAAGTGATCATTCAAAATTGAAACCACTGAGCCATGCGGGATCCCTACGGCTTCCACAATCTCTTGCACTTTCAATCTTCGGTCGGCCAACACCATATCGTGAATTTTTTCGATTGTTTCGGGTGTAGAGACCTCTGGGCGTCCAGGACGTTCGGCATCTTCAGTGTTTGTACGGCCACAACGAAATTCAGTAAACCACTTTTTTACCATTGAAATCGATGGTGCAGAGTCCCCATAGCATTTATCAAGCTTAGCCTTGGTCTCGGTAATGGTTTTTTTTCCGCAAGAAATAATGCTTACTAAGCACACGAAATTCACTTTTTTCCATTTTCTCCTCAAATTAGTGAGTAGTCTGATAAAAATAGCTGTCAAACACAAACTAACTGACGCAGCAAGTCTGACAGGAGTCAACTGACAGATGTCTGTTGACAGGAGCAGTGTTGCTGTTTCAGTAAAGAGGTCAGAAATTCAAAAAGTCAAGGACTTATTGACCTGCCCTCGTACATGAATAAGAAATGTATGGGTGATTATACAAAAGTTGGGTAACTCGATGTCATCAACCAATATATACAAAGTCTGATTATATTTTATTAAGATTGCAATTTATTTTAAAACAATGGAAAGACCTTTATTTAGTCACCCAATTTCAGTTCTTCATTTTGAATACAAGTTATTAAAAAAACACAATTAGTTCTTAAAACGTCAGTCCTCTGCCATGTCACAACCTTGAAAACCAACCATTAAGTGACTGTCTATTAAACATTATCATTGATTCTAGAAAACTTATTAAATTAATACAATCTGCGATGTATATAGTTTAATATATACTACAACTTTCATAATGCAGTGTTCTCCACTTTATTTAAAAAAATTAAAAATTTTGTGTTCAGTT